>JANHFT010003588.1:118246-130422 GCA_032467955.1 Pseudoxenodon macrops | reverse complement strand
AATATGGAATGTTGTGTGCTTTTGCAATTCTGCTTAGGCAGGGGGTTGGACTAGATGGCCTCCCAAGGTCCCTTCTTTCAAATCTGCAAATCTGTTAAAACTGTTAAATGTGTTAAATCTGTTGCTGGTGCCATTTTGTGTGCTTTTGCATGGTGCTGCTTTTGCATGGTGTGTGAGTCAGTTGTGTTGTGTATGTGTGTGTGTAAAGTGCAAAAGTTTTTTCCCCCAGCTCTTTGCGGCCCTGTGAGGTTCATGCTTGTGGCAGGGGCCATTTTTTGTGCTTTTGCATGGTGTGTGAGTCATTTGTGTTGTGTGTGTATAAAGTGTAACTGCATGCCCACCTGGTCACCTGACCTCAAGCCATGCCCACAAGATAAGCCACACCCACAGAACTGGTAGGGAAAAATTTTTACATTTCACCACTGGGCGGGAGTTAATTTCTGTGTTAGAGGAGAGCATCATATTCAACTAAAAAGGTTTTGAAAGCATTGTATATTTTAAAATGTTACCTGCATTTTCAGCTACAATAACATTTTTATACAAATCCATTCATTGTGAAAGCAAAGAAGGAAACTTCTGTGCCCTGAATGAGATAATTGACCCATATAGTCACTGTTATTTGTTCTGGTAAGCAGTAACTCCTCATAATTTGAGATAAAAACCTCTCCTCATCCTGCCTGCCCTGATTTTTGCAAACTGTTTAATTGCCAAGTTTTAATTACATGTTCTGCTGTGTACAAAGTTATGGCCCACAACCAAAATATACCATCTTGATATTATAGTAATGGGATGTGGGTCATATAGATGGTAATGTCCCTCTACTGTGTGATGTTATTGCCATTCATACTAAGAATGTCATAGTTTGAAACACTGAACATTTTCCTCAAGTCTCTCTTTATCCTCTTGCTGCTTTTTATAAATTCCTCTAGCTAACTGAGGCAGAGCCATGTTTAGTATATGCTAGAGGCATCTTTACTTACAAATGTAATTTACAGTAGTGCTTAAAAGTTTATGAACTCTTTTGCCTGTTCAATATTTCTGCATAAATTCGACCTAAAATGTGACCTGTTTTCTACACAAGTCCTAAAACTAGCATCCAAATAGGCAAGTAAAAAAACCATCGTACTTGTCCATTTATTCACTGAGGAAAATGATCCAGAAAACAACTTGAGGAATAACAGAGTTGGCGCCATATGGACATTAGAGGTAATGTTGTTCCATAAAGCAGAGACATCAGCAAATGAGACGTGCTTCACATCTATGAATATGACACAGAGTGGAATGAGAGAAATGTGAACATCTGTAGATTGATTGGCTGTTCATTGAGTGAATCTAAATCTATTAGGATCAAATCCAATTTATTACTCATCACATCTGTTCGTTCAGGCCAGAAAAAGATGCAGCTGCGTTATTGCTTCAAAAGAAGGCTATCACTTATTAAGAAATATCCCTTTCAAAATATTTGAAGAACCATTGGTTTTGAACCACTTCAACATATGTTTATTTATTTTCATTCATTAAATTAAATTGGACACCCATCTTACTACAAGACAATGTTGGCCTGCTTACAATGTTAAAAAGATAAAACTATAAAACCTACATACAAAACAAATTAAATACTATAAAAATACAAATACTCAATGTTTGTAAGCATATGAGTAATAACTGCTAAAAACACAAATTATTCTATCTTAGTGGTTGTGAAATTAAGTTTTGGTATCTTACTTCTTTTTGTGCTACAAAATTTGGATTTGTAGCCTGGGTACAGAAATTTTATCTACCGTATTTATTTTGGGTGGAGCACCATATAAAGCAAAATACAGATAACAGCAACAGAAATTCAAAAATACAATAAGAGAAATGGCGACACATAACATTGTGACTTTCTAACATTATAATTGGTTCTTCCTGTGTTCCATGTGACGAAGAGCCCCTTTCCACTTCATTGAATATTCTATGGAAGAATCAAATGGAGGCATTTGACCAGCAACAGCACTTAGATTTACACAGATGGAAAACTTTGATAGTTTTCTTATCGAAAGCAAAATCTGGATTAGCTATTTCATTTCAAAGCAAAGCACAATTACTCTTCTGTGGCTAATCAGTGTCTCATGATGAATAGGCAGAAGTTGATGTCCCAGTCTTTAGCTTTTATAAAACATAGTGTTATATTAGTATTTTTGGTTACTCTTGAGTCATATCATCAAAGATATCTGATGAAGAGATGGATGAATAGCAATTTTAAGCTATATTACTTTACACAATTAGAGCAAATTCAGTGACAAAATTATCTGTTTTACAACTTATCAAATACTCTATTTTTGAAGTTTTTGGTATTTACTGTAATCAACTCGAATACATTTTGTGATTTTGGATTAAATTGAGGAAGTTATATTTCAGGGAAGATATTATCTTCTGAGGTGGTATGAATAATGGGCAAATCTAATTCTGGAGTTGAGAGATCTATTTATTCCTATCTTCAGTTTAAAGTTAAGAAATCATTGCAAAATTCCCTTATGATGTCACTTCTTCTACAACAATAGGACCCCATCATAAATCAGCTAGAAATGTTTAACAATAAATGTTTCTGTTATTTACTAAATATTCCTACTCACTGATATTAGTGTGATATCACTGATATCAGAATACTTTTTATAAATATCCTTGAATCAAAACTTCTGGCCTTTGAAAGATGTAGCATTGGTTTTCTTACCAGACAACCTAACTGATTTTTATCTGTTTGGCATCCTGTATATATTTATCCAGAAGCATTACAGCTGCATCTGTTTGAGAAGGTTCTTCTCAGTCCTTCTGGGAAAGTATGACTATAGCAATTATCTTATCTTGGTAAGGAAATGCCAGAGTTGTAAAGTAAATAGCAAAGATGGAATCCGTTCTGTTTTCTTTTGACATCCTTATAAGGTTTGTGCCTCATAGTCAAGTAGCAGAATATCAAAAACACAAGCCTGCTAAATTAGTATCTATAGTGTGATATACATATCAGGCTAAGAAAAATAATAGGATAGATTGTGCTGGGGGAGGTAGACATAGTGATCTATTATGCTAAGCCAAAATGAATTCAATGAATGCAATGAATTCATCCACTATTATCTACAAGCTTAGCCTGAAGTGTAAATTCATCTACTAATTTATTAATAAACCATGCATAACTTATGGTTTAGCATAGGGTGTGAAACTCAACCAGTACAATGATGGCATATCATGTCCCATTCTAAAAGGAGCACTACAAACAAGTATCTTTGGTTGTTGATGTCGTTAATTTAAATTAGTTAGTTTAATGCCATGGTTCCGAGTAATCCCCAATCAATTCAGGACTCTTGAGACTGTGGCTTTTCTCAAAGATCCATTTTATTGGGTACATCATATTGGCACGTTCAAATGTGAAACCAACTCTAAATATTTCCCACGTTTTGTCATAATAAAAGAAATAGACATCCCCCCACCCCCTCGCATCACAGGTCACGTCTGCTCAGCTCCTCCCTCCGGCCGTTGCGAACCCTCATTGAGATGGCCTTGATTCCCACAGGCCTTATCGACGTTATGTCTGGCACATCAGAGGAAAATATCCCACATCCCGTAGTTACCTCTCCTCCCATATATTTGGCAACCTAAAAACGAAGTAACAAAGAATATGGTTTCAACTAAAGTCGTTTTCAGAGTTGACATTTTACTTATCTGGACCACCAGGAGGCAGTACATAAAAAAATTCATCCTAAATTTGGACTTGTCAAATGTATGTAGCTAAAGATCTTTTCTCTGTACTGGGAATTAAAATTGGTGAATTATATAATCCAGTCTAATACTGAAGATATGAAGAAAAAAAAGAATGAATTGACGGAAATGGCATTTAAAATATTAACTACAATAAATATGGGAAGAATAACCTGATAGAGATTTCTCTTCTACCACTCGTGCTATTAAATAAAAATGAGTCTATAGACACTTGTCAGTCAATGCAGCACACAATTCTCCTAAGTGTGTGGAATTGCAGATTAACAAAATAAGGACTGAAGTTGTACTAGAATACTGAAGTGGTGGAGCACAGTGACATTTCAAGGAAAACATGATTATTAAATTTATAACTATATATATATATTTTAATGAAAGCAGTTCTCTGTAAATAGAAAAATAGCACAACAGGGGCCAGGATTCCACTCTAACCAACAGGGCAGCATATAAAATAAAAATGTAAAACTAGGGCTTTCTGGGAAGAGAAGGGAACAATGACATCACATCAAAGCAAATGAAGGCGAGGATTTGCTTTAGCAGGATGTGTCAAAAGGTTCTCAATGGTAGGTCAAATAAAGTGCCAGTTGTGTCATGCAGTTGCTTAAAAAGAAATAAAAAATATTGTTAGGCTTTGTTAACAGAAACATAGTGTCCCTATCATGAATGCCTAAACAAATCAAGATAAAATTTCTTAACACATAAACTATATCAGTGATGGCGAACCTTTTAGACACCGAGTGCCCAAACTGTGTTTGCATGCCCAAACTGAAAGGTGCGCGCTCGCATGCATGCCCAAACTGAAAGGTGCGAGCATACATGTAAGCATGTGCAGACATACATGCATGCGCAGCAGAGACCAGCAGCCAGCAGGAGGCGAATCATCCCAACACTGGCAGTGCAGCAAGTGGTAAGATCTTTTTTCTTTCATGAGCTTCTGTTTTGTTGTTTGCAGAGAAACAGAAGTTCACAAAAGAAACGCCACAGAGATCTGACCTGGGGCAACAGTGCGCGTGTCAGCAGAGAGTGCTTTGCGTGCCACCTCTGGCACCCGTGACATAGGTTCACCATCATAGGACTATATCCTTCCTTCTTTCCTTCCTTCATAGCTGAACCTGAGAAGCCTAAAGATAAATGATAAAAGTGTCTTTTAACTAAAACACTTTAAATAAATCAACATAGTCTCTAGTACATGATCCAAAATCCTCTCAAACATATTTCATACCTCACGAAGACTCAGAATTTTGTAATGTCTGAAAAGAGCTATAGTTCCACTCTGATCAGGTCAATGCTGAACTTTGCGGAATACAATTATTAAATTCTACTCTTAATTGCAATTGTATTAAAGGAGTTTATTTAATTTGACTTGGCTTAGTGGTTTCTATTATTTGAGTCTAGTTATATATTTCCTGACTGTTCTATACATTTAATGCCATAAGTGAATTTTCTACCCAAGTTAGTATCATACAAAAAATAAAAATAAAAGTGTTGAGTGTCAAATGAACTAAATTAAAAAATCCATATTATGATACCCTTATATCTTTAGGCCAACCAGGAGAATACATTAAGATGTATGCTTTTGACTCTTTCATCAAGCTGGGTGATAAGAAGAATGTTGCTTGAGTAACATTTATTATGGCCTTAAGTTTCAATAAGGATTGCAAATATTCAAGTTAGGCTCTGCCAGTGCTGTGATGGTTTCAAGTTTTATCTTGGACTACCTTGAGCACTTCAGCACCAATGGCTGATTCCTTCATTTTGGAAAATACACAATCTGCCTATTATTCAGATAGGCAAATACACAATTTTCTTAGACATTTTATATTTTCAGGAAGTGAGGTAAGCATTGTTTGATTGCATTATATCTGAGCATTTGCAACACATACTTTTTCTTTTAACTAGGTTCTTACTAATGGCATCATAGCAGTGAGTAAGCCATCAAGAGAAGATGAATATCTTGGTCAATTTCCTCTTAGTTTTGGAGGTCTTGCTCCCTTTTATGCTGACTTGGATACTACAGGTGGACGTGGAAATGTGTATTACAGGGAAGATCCTTCCCCTGAGATCCTCCAACTTGCTTCTATGTACATCAAAAGGGGCTTTCCAAATACTACCTTTGATCCAGAGAGTGTTGTCATTGTTACCTGGGATTCTGTGGCTCCTTATGTAGGATCTGGACAAGATGCCACTTTAGAAGTGAAGGTAAGCGTGTGACAGCCTACCACTGAAAACAATTCATTCACTGACTCTTTTTTAATGCTGAAATTGTAGATGATTCTGTGCATGTTTACTGAGAATTTTTAAGGTTGTATGTATGTGTGTGTATATAAAACAAGGCTCTCTTCGTCTAAATGTGTTTTAATTAATTTAATTTTAATTACATTTTGTTTTTGCACTTGAATACTGTTTTTATTATTTCTTTATTTCTTTGAGATATTTTGGAAATAGAATAAAACAGTTGAATAAATAATGACTTATGAAAGGGAGTTTGCTCATTTCTGAATTATACAACTTTGTTATGTGTGGTGCTTAGAGAAAAACTTGCTTTGGCACAAACAATTTAATGTTTCTTATAAAAGTTGTAAGTTATTCTAGCTTTCTTTCTTTAAAGTCGTGATTCTGTATTCCAGCTTTTCTTAACTTGGAACTTTCAGAAACTCCCAGAATTTCTAGCCTGCATGGGAATATGGAATTCCATGCTAGCTAGGAATTCTGGGAACTTGAAATTCAGTGGAACTGGAGCATGCTAAGTTGGGTAAGCTTATTATTGTCTTCTGCAATAAATAATTAAGCTGGCTTTGTTTTATGAAGTTACAGAACCTGTTCAAAGTTAATAACATGTGAGTAGCATTTCATATTAGATTCAGGTGTTTAATTATTATTTTTTTAATTTTTTGCAAATGAAATTTAAATCTTCCCCACAGAGAAACACATTCCAGGCTGTTTTAGCATCTTCTGATTCTAGTTCCTATGCGGTTTTCCTTTATCCAGAAGATGGTTTGCAGTTCTATAGTACACATTCCAAAAATGATAACGTACTTGTCCCAGCAACTGTTGGCTTCAGCCAACCTTCAATACATTACTTCTTATGGGTAAAAGCTGGATCATACAATATAATTGCTAATGATGAAGAGATCCTTAGGAACCTGTGCAAGTATGTGGTTTTCATTATTTCCCCCAAAAATAATTTTCTATTTCCTAGTAATTCTAGTAATTCTATAAATCTTGACAGTGTACTTGTATGAATAAAATGTTACTCTTTAAGTTGCATCACATGAAGGACTCAGAAATTGTAGGTGGAGAGATACAGGTAGCTACACATTTATAATGTGCCCAATCCTTTTCCTATTGTAAGAAACAGGTTGTTTTTAAAGAATAGCCTAATGGACAAGTAAGACAAAGAGAGGATAGAGGAGGAAGAGGTATGGTGGTATCAGTGTGTGTGAACATATTAGATGTTCTTAAATACATTACTTAGAAGTTACAGAACCTGTTCAAAGTTAATAACGTGAGTAGCATTTCATATTGGAAACTGTAAGGGTGTATTCAGAGCTAACCTGAAGCAATGTGTTGCTATAAGAAGTGCCAGTGTTGACCTTATGCACGTTCATTGGGATAAACGTTACAAGAGAACAAAATATATTTAGTCAGAAACTTTATACACTACTAAGATATTTTTTAATAATAAAGCAATGCATAGTTTTTCTTTATTCAAAGAGAGAAAGGCTTATAACATTTCCCAGTCCAAATGCTCATTATCTTTCTGGGAACTTCAGTTGATCTTCCTCAATTCCAAGAAATAGATAACAATTGTAAGTTTCCAGCTTTAATTCTGCAGCTTGTAAGGCATGATTCTGAAATAAAATTATATATTAAACAGAAATGAATTTCCTATCTCTAAAATTCAGCTCTGTGGTGTGCTCTGTATATTTGTATACTGTATGTATATATTTACTTTCTCTAAGGTCATAAGTACACCTTAAATATTATTTAGTCTTGTCCAATTATTTTTACACTCAGACCTCCCCATTTAGGGTTCATTATCTTACCTCAGCCATATTTGTAATTTATGGTGTGGAACTTAATTTTTTTTTTATAAAAAAAATCACAATGCTTGAGCATGCTTTAGTTAATGTATAGTTAGATTTTTGTTGTTGTTTTGGTTTTTAGGGCCAGCAATTTGGGACAACCTGGAGTTTGGGCATTTGAGATTGGTGGCTCAGATGAAATCCTATCGGCCAAAGGTACTCAGTCTCCTGCCAGTGTAGAATACAGTGACTATGAGCAATTCCAGGAAGTAACCGTAGTTCCTTCCATTCTTCAACAAGACCCCATTGAAATAAGCCACCCAGAAGTCTCCTATGATGTTTCTGACAGAGGAGACAATTTTCAGACTGGATACAGCTTACCTCAGCCAGCAATAGAAGATGATTTTCAGCTTCAATACCAAACTTTAACTGATCAGCCTCCAGTTAAACTTCCACTCCCAACAGGGAAAAATCCACCTCTACAGTTTCCAAGCCACCAATTTCCCAACCAGCATGCTCAGATTATTGAAGTAGAAGAAGATGAAGAAACTGGAATTGGTAAGATCACCTAGAAAAATCTCTGTTGATTATCTTTCATATATACAGTACTACAGGCTGTTTCATGAGATACAAAAGTATTTATTTACAGAGTGCCCATTGTATGATGAACAACAGATAGGAAAGTATCCACCTCCCCCCCCACCCTAACAGTTTCTAAAGATGCATTGGCATTGCAAGTGTTAAAAGTCTCACAGCGTATGTCTTTCACTTGCTAACTTTGCATCAGTTGTTGATGGGTGTTGTTGATGAACAAAACATGTCTCCTATGTGAGTTGCCTTTAATATACATTTACTAATTCGGCTTGGAGAGGCAACCTGCAGTTCAAAAGCTGAATTCTTCCTCCTAAACATTAGGAATCTATGCAATGCTAAGTTGCCATTGACTTGCCTCTTGTGGCTCTTAGCTGCCTAAGAAAATAGCCCTTCTCCCAACATTGCAAATTCAAAAGTTGTTACTGGATATAGGGAATGGCTTTGAAGGAGAGGATGAAGAACTGCTACCAAGGCAATGATCAGACCTGCTTGAACCCATTCCAAGAAACCAGTTTGAGTAAATGTTTCAGAGAGGCCCCTCTCTAGTTCACAAGAAGATAAAGTGAAGGAGAGGGAAGCACATTCAGACTTGCAAGATTCTGTTACTAAGGTTGTTTCAATAAAAGCACTCCTGACCTATATGGTTTTGGTTTTTTAGCCTAGTCTACCTTGTAGAGCTTATAAAAGCTTCCGTAATCCTGGTATTAGATAGAGAAAATAGCATTGTTAACTAACTGAAGGGAAAGTGCTGGAATATTCTATTCTGTTTCACAATCGGCAGATGTTTGGGTGCCATAGAACTAAATGTGGCCAATAGTAATTAAGGAGACATTACTTCTACAATAAAAAAGATATTCCTATATTACGTGGTTCTGCATTCTGTACATTTTATAGCTAATCAATGGGGAGATAAAAGACACCATTACTGGCTTAAAATGCTGGGAGTCTTCCACAGAAAGCACTGTATTTTTTCCCCTGTCTACAGTGTTCCGTTACAATACAGATGTCCAGCGAAGCTGTGCAAACAACCGCCATCAGTGTTCAGTTCATGCTGTTTGCAAAGACTACCCAAGTGGCTTTTGTTGCAGTTGCATTGTTGGCTACAAAGGAAATGGCAGGCAATGTGTAGCTGAAGGTAAATGTTGGTTTCCAAGTTAAATATCTAAAATATAGCACAGCATTTTTCTGAAGTGTCTTTTCTTTGGCGAATGTAAACATTATTCTCTTTGATCAAACTAGGCACTGTGCAAGATCTTGTACAATATCCAGTCCAGGATATAGTAGAGAGCTCTGAAACACTTAACTTTCTGAAATGATTAAAGAAAATGTTACTAGCTAAATTAATCTATAATTATTTTTAAAATTGTTAATATGAAAAAGGGATTAACTCCACATTTTCCTGGTATTCTTAAAGTTATTATTAAAAAGAACACAACTTGCTAGTTGGTTAATAGCAATAGCAATTAGTGGTGTATAGACTTGCATACAACTTCATAGTACTTTACAGCACTCTTTACAGTGCTTTACAATGTTTAAAATATTTACAATGTCAGCATGTTGCCCCAACAATCTGTATTCTCGTTTTACTGATCTCAGAAGGATGGAAGGCTGAGTCAACTTTGAGCCCCATCTCATTACCCAACATCTACAATACTACATGAATACAATACTTACATGTTCCTGTTTTATTTTACTAGGTTCTCCTCAGCGAGTCAATGGAAAGGTCAAAGGACGGATCTTTGTTGGAAACAACCCAGTACCAGTTGTATTTGAGAACACTGACCTTCACTCATACGTTGTGATGAACCATGGGCGTGCATACACGGCCATTAGCACAATTCCAGAAACACTGGGTTTCTCCTTGCTTCCTCTCGCTTCTATTGGGGGTATCATTGGATGGATGTTTGCCTTGGAACAGGAAGGTTACCAAAATGGATTCAGTGTTACTGGTAATTTCTAACATTTGTTCTCAAAATTATGTATTATATTTATGTTTTAATAGTTGTCATGATTTCTACATTCCCATAGAGGAGGCTTTGTAAGGTCGTTATAACTATTTTCGGAAGAAGACAAGCAGCAAAACCACACCATAATATACTGGTTTTTTTTTCCCTTGAACTATTTTTTTCAGCATTCCTATTAATAAAAATATAATAATCATCATAATATACTAGAAAAAAATAATACAAAAACTTTCAAATAAAAGTGAAACAACTGTAGCAAAAAAAGAGAAAGAAATACTGTCAATAGTAACAGGCCTCTTGGGTGCAGCCCAAAAACATCAGGAGCACTACTTAAACTCCATCAGGCTGACAAAATCACCATCAGTCAATTGCAAAAGACAGCTTTACTTTGAAACAGCTTACAGCATGTGATGAATACCTTTAATAACAACATCTGCCTATCCCAGGTTCTTGGGAAGGACTCAATAGGTGGATAAAATGCCAAATCCAGTCTAAACATCTGGCTGACTGTGCAACAAGCCATTATAATAATAAAAGCCAGGATACACCAAAAGCAGAAAGTGAGAATGTGGGCTCCAAAGATGGGCAAGAAAAATAAGACCATGGGTTGTGTAGGCAGAATCTGATTCCATAATCATATTAAAGCTTGTTTAAACAATTGTTAAATTTTCTTAGAATTCAGACATATAAACTATAGCTTGTTAACGAAGTCACAGTTAGCGGTGTACCGTGTTTCCCCGAAAATAAGACAGGGCCTTATTTTCTTTTGACCCCCAAAATAAGTGCTTGACCTTATTTTCGGGGAGGTCTTATTATTTTTGAGGTGCAGGAGGCGGAGAGCATGTTTACCTCATGGCTGCTGCTGTGTTTTGGGGAGGGCTTATTTTCAGGGGATGGCTTATTTTAGCGCATGCGCTCAAAAGCCTGATTGGTCTTATTATCCGGAGAGGTCTTATTTTCTGGGAAACAGGATATATACGTAATACTAAACCAAAAGCAAACAATCCACTTAAGATTTAGCTGGTTAGGTGAACCAAGACTAAAAGTTAATATTTCAACATAGAAAGTGGCTCTTCCTACAGATAAATAAAACATAATGTCATTTATCTTCTAGGTGGCGAGTTTACAAGGCAAGCAGAAGTTACATTCCTCAGCAACAATGAAAAGCTGATTATTAAGCAGAAGTTCAGTGGGATTGATGAACATGGGCATCTTACAATCAGCACGGAACTTGAAGGCAAAATACCTGAGATCCCATTCGGCTCATCCGTCCATATAGAACCTTACACTGAGCTATATCACTCTTCTAGTTCGGGTAAGTTAAATACATTTGCAGGCTTGTTGCTTGGAAAGCTTGCAGACAAATCTACTATTGCAAGATGAAATCATCTATTCAGTCTCTGGTCTCTCCAGACTGGAACTCTTTATAACCACAGGAGGTATATCCCACTATTTTATGAAACTAATTGACATTAAGTGGCTGAAACCCAAATCAACATATGCAAAATACGGGTGTTCAAAGCTAACTTCTCATCCCTTCCCCCTTCAAAGCAGCTCTTTCAGCTTGTCCCCCATGAAACATCTTAAGGACTATTGAAGAAAGGAGATAACTGATATTGATTAATGACAACCATTTTTAATTCGAAGATTTTCCTAACTAGTCAGGCATTTACTAGTTTCAAAATTCTTGGCAGAGTTGTGGATTGGGGGAGCTCAGGGGTCGCTGAGAGAAAAGGGCAGGGGTGAAATCCTACCAGTTCGCACCAGTTCTATAGAGTAGGTTGCAAGCAGCTGGTGAAATCATAGAACCGGTTCTCTCCAAATCTGTTAAACCTGTTCAATC
>JANHFT010003588.1:100915-115712 GCA_032467955.1 Pseudoxenodon macrops | reverse complement strand
CTTAGAACTAAGGAGAAATTTCCTGACAGTTAGAACAATTAATCAGTGGAACAACTTGCCTTCAGAAGTTGTGAATGATCCAACACTGGAGGTTTTTAAGAAGATGTTAGATAACCATTTATCTGAAGTGGTGTAGGGTTTCCTGCCTAGGCAAGGGAAGACCTCCAAGGTCCCTTCCAAGTCTGTTATTCTATTCTATTCTATTGTATTCTATTCTACTTTTTTCCAGTATTGAATAATATAATTACCCCCACCCCTTCTCCAAAAAAGCCTCTAGACTCTGTGGCTTTACACAAAGCACATTTATGACAGCAACCTGTAAACTGTATCTTTGCCTCACAAATAACCAGTTCCAAATAGCTCCATTACCATTGGTATCTGCACAATCCTTTAATAACCTCCAGTTTAGAACATAGAGTCACAAACATATAGACTTCATGGAATTAATCCTTGTGAATGCAAACCTTTTTAATTCAAAGAGCACAAAGAATTTCCCAACTCTTGTTAGATACTTAAACATTGCTAACTATTCATGTAAATAGTAGTACAACACCATCTGCTGTTCCAAAGCTGCATTTTTAAATCTGTCTTTTTATCTTGTAACAGTTAATCAGAACTACCTGCTTCAGTGATTTTTCCCTAAACCTATATCAAAAACTGCAGATCCTTCACTGAAGAATATATACATTGTTCTTCAGATGAGGTTTTTGAATCAGTACCTGTATGTACAGTCTATATTGATTTTCATAAGTTATTACACCAGAGAAATATAGATGTTACATATGCCATGTCCTCATACATAAGGTTTTACATGACTTCCCATCCACCTTGGGCAAAAGGAGGAGAAATTTTTCTACTTTTATATATGAAGATCCTATGTAATGTTTTTACACACGTTGACAGCTAAGAAATAGAACACTTTCATAAAGTGACATATCATTCCTATGTATATATACACATTATTCTATGGGATTTCAACTCTTTACTGGAAATAAAGGTCTTGCAGGTCTTTGCAACAATTATTTGATTATTCTAATTTTTTATTCTAATTCCTTCTACAATGGGAATATGTAACATCTATATTTTAAATAGAAAATATTCCCCTTTTTTTCTGAAATGATATAGCTAGTCTTCTGGGAGTCATATGCTAGGATTCTTGAGGAATTAAGACAATGTCCGTCTTCTGTTTTATGTCTTCCCTTCCCTTTTCTTCCCTTCCTTTCCCTTCTACCTCTGGGTGAATGCTCAACTTTTAGTGAGACTGCTCTAATGTTGTGAAATTACTGGTAGTTGGTAAATGAAGTAGCCTACAGTCCTACTGAAATTGCAGAACATAAAATTTAAAACCTGACAATGTTTTTATTAACACTTTTTTTTCTTATTTCTTCCTCATTTCTAGGCCCTTTAGAGCATGTCCATTTGTCACTTCCATTTGTAACAACAAAGAACAAAGAAGTTAATGCCACAGCAATATTATGGCCCAGTCAAGTTGGAACCTTAACATATATTTGGTGGTTTGGAAACAACACTGAGGTCTGTATTTTATGCAGTAAAGTCAATGGCTAATTAATGTTATGGTCAAATTATGAATGGTGGAGAATTAACTAAAGAAACAGGTTACAGGGCCCTGAAAATCACAGATAGCAATTTTGAACACTTTTATGACACAAATCAGCTTTTTTAAATTAACTTGCTTAATACAAAAAAAAATTGATTTTCTCCATTATGCAAAATGTAACTTAAAAATAATATAGTTGTTCAGCTTCAAGTACATTTATACATATGTCTGTAATTCTAGGGTTTGAAAGTATACCATTTTCTACTCTTTTTATACTCAGGGTTGTTTTTATCACCCAGAAAGGGTTAGGCTTTTGATTGAATGTCCATAGTTACCGTCTTTACTTAAAAAAAAGAAAACTCCCATACCCTGAATTTTTAGATTCCCCAAATCAACTTCTGTTATATTAAACCACTGTTTATGAACCATGGCAATTTCCCCAGTGTGTAGACTTAACAAGAATTCTCAGAGTTGAATACATATACTGGGAAGTATTGAGGCTGGAAAACACTGCATTAAAGTGATACATTTGCATTATTAATCACTCACCTAAATGATGCATAGCCTATGGACAATATTTAATTTGCTACCTATCACTGATTTCTTCTAACAAAATTTGGTTGTGAGCTGCTGTACTGCTACATTTAAAAGTCATTAGAGAGTGGACTTTAACCACAATAGAAGTTATATTAAGAATGTTCAATTGAGATCACATGAATAGTTGGAAATGCTTTGCTTCTTGAAAAATATCCTTTCTGAATGGTCATTAAATTATTAGTCATAAGTTGAAAACTACACGTACAAAGGTGACTAATTTCTTCCACAATACTTACATTACCTTTTCTATAATGGTTCACATGTTCTATCGTTATTTTAGAAAACAACATGATTGCCTTCAGTAGTAATTTATTCACACATTAGATGACATTGTGAGATCATAGATATAGTACAAGTTGTTACTGATTTATTTACAAATACAAAGTTCTTAGTACCAAGAATTCTCTATGAAAAAAATCTTACTTTATTGTTATTGTTATGTGGTCCTTTGGTTCTTCATCCCCCCCCCTACTTTTCTATTTCTCCTTTTGGTAGCCTGACCTTTTCTCCAGCTAATCTTTATGATCCTTTCTTTTTCTTTGAAATGTGCAAATATATTTTTGAAGCTTGTGCAAAGGATATTGCTATGTAACAATTAAATATATGACACCACTCTAATGCAAGGAAACCTCACTGCTTTAACACCACTGATCTAGTTGTTTTTAGCCCAAACTGAAAGCTTAGAAGTGTCTTCCTTTAATGAGTCATTTTTTCAGTGGCCTTATTAACAATTTTATAGAAAAAATTAGAATGGAAGTTCTAATGTGCACCTTCCATATTAACAAGTTTCTTATTTTGAATTGGCCGGATGCACAAAAGGAATACATGAGTTTAACGTTTTACTTCAGGTTTTGTTCACTTTGGGTTCATTGAAACATACAAATTGTATGGAAATATTCAAGTTCACATGCTATTATACATTAAAAATTGGAAGAATTAGAAAGGGAAAAATATAAATCTTACCAAATCTATCCATGTGTACATGCTGTACACTTTCAAATTTTGTTCATTATATTAAGCCTTAATTTGATTTGTTTGGATCATCTTGGTTTATTCTGGTTAGTAAACCCAATTGTGTGGCTTAGTTTTTATACAAACCAAGTCAAGCATTTATTTATTATCACTACCCTTTTAGTATTGTTTTCTGGATATGTCGGTACTTTTATGAGGCTTTTCTAGATGATAGGTTTCATAGTTTATAGAACCTTTCATGATTTATGCTTTTTCATACAATTGAAAAATGTAAGAAAAATAAATCAGTGGCAATAGGTTCCTAATGATTCTTTGTACATCTTTGTTTGTTATTAGCAACACGTTTGTCTTGGCTTTTAATTACTACATTAATTAATTTCCTTGTTTCCTTCTTATGTATTTCCAGCCACTAATTACTCTAGAAGGGAGTATCACATTTACTTTCTCTACAGAAGGTATGAACATAATCACAGTGCAAGTTTCTGCGGGAAACACAATTCTGCAAGACACCAAGATGATTGCAGTATATGGTGAGCCCTATTTTTGTTCACTTTTGTTTATTTATTACTTAGGTCTCCATGGCCATTTCCCCTTTGCTGTGTTCTTGGCTTGGGAAAAAAGAACATAAGGACAAATTATACAAGGCAACTATATGACAATCAGATCAATCAAGAGCTTTGAGGTTGAACTCATACGTTTTATAAGTTCAAGGATCTATTTATCCATCACAAAGTGCATTCTTTGTATTTCATAATAGATTTACACCCAGAAAAATTCTTACTTTTCAGCAACTCAGCAGCTGGGTCATATCTTGAAACAGAAATAAACACATGATTTTGACTGAGAGCTGCACTTTGAATTTTCCTCAGTGAGCATTTTTGTTGATACAGTGAAATCACCAGGAAAAAGTTTAAGGTTTAAGGGGCAAAGAAACAAATCAAGACTAGTATATCAGGCCTTATTTTGACCAAAAACTGGAAGAAGAATCTGTTTTGTGCAGTTTCCAAAAATGACCAGGGGACCTCATCTGGCTTGTGGATCATAGTAGCTCTCTTTTTAACATCTCCTTCTCTGTTCTGTTAGAGCTTCTTTAGTGTTGCATGTAAACTTGATAGTCCTCTTATATGAAGAATCCAAATATTTTTTGCCATAGGAAAAATAGCTACACTAAGTATTTCTTTGTAACACAAAGCTTTATTCTGTTCTATCACAAACACTCCAGGCAATTTATTCAACAAAATTACTGTATTTCTCGGAGTATAAGACACACCTGTGTATAAGACGTACCTTAGTTTTTGGGGAGAAAAATAAGGGAAAAACATCTGCCTATCAGGTATTCATCTGGCTAGCATCCTTAGTCTGGTCACCTTCAGCACATTATTTTATCCCCTGGTTAGTGCTGAAAAAAAGCTTCTAAAGCACAGCTGATAGAAGTAATGAAAAAAGCCTGCAAAGATCGCTTCACTCGTTAGCACGTCGTTAGGGCTGGAAAAAAAGCTTCAAAAAAGCTACATTCGGAGTATAAGACGCACCCACATTATCAGCCTCTTTTAGAGGGGAAAAAGTGTGTCTTATACTCCACAAAATACAGGTAACTTAAGCTAGTGACCATCACTGTATAGTGTGCCAATGAATTCCATGCATATTTTAATGAAGAATTACTTTCTTGTGCCTGCCTTGAACTACCTGTGCTGTCCAGTATCAATGAAAGACCCTGAGTAATATGAGAAAAAAGAATTCACTAACTATCCCCCACATATAAATTCATAAATAGTTGTTATTTGCTCCTTTAGTGATATTTTTGCTGGTTAGAAAACCCAAACATTCAACCTTTCTTCAAAAGGAGAATGTTTTTTTCTTCTGCTCTCTGATATTCACTTTAGAATGGGTTGATTCATGAACAGTGCTATTGATTTTCTGATCTTCTAAGAACAGACAAAAAAGCAATTTGTTTTTGAAAGGACCTATTACACAGACAATAATACAAACTTATATATGGCTATTCTAAAATAAGCTTCAGTGATTTTAGTAAGGCTTATTTCCATGTAAATGCATATGGATTACTTCCTTAAATGAGAAATACCTTGCTGTTTGGGTATAGCTAAAGAATATTTTCTTTCTGAATATTCGCTATCTGATTTGTTAATATTCTACCATGAAATTTCATAAGTAAGATAACTCGTTTACTAAATGTCTGTGCTTAATATCACTTATTAAGTCATTGCATAATGCAATTTGACTATAGTGATAATATTATTATTAAAAATGATTGCATTTTAAAATGATTAAAATTGTTCAGAAACCAGGCTATGACTGGAAAATAGAAAGAAAGAAAGAAAGAAAGAAAGAAAGAAAGAAAGAAAGAAAGATAGATCAATCATATTTTAAAAGCTGAATTTGATAAACCATCCATACAGGATACGTAGCAAAATTGGTCTGCAGAAAAACTGAGTAGAAATGCAACATGCTGTTTATGAATACAGTTAAGTCATAGTTATTATTTATTAAACTTATATTTATAGTTATTCTGAATTGAGAGAAATGTTTAGGGTTTCTATATGTAGAAATAATATATGGGCCTAGAAGAACTTAGATCTTCTGTTCTTCTGTTCATTACCTTTAAGATACATTTCCATGGTTTATCTAAACCCTTACAAACATGAGGAGTATTTAAAAGATTATTAACATGAAAACCATTCAGTGCTAACTTAAACCACATTTTCAAGAGCACAAATATAGTTAGATTATTTTTTCAGAAAACCTTCTTTAAAAGTATCTTCCATGGTCTCTTGGCAGATGGTTCGGGTGATGTAAGCCGCAATCCTTGTTACACAGGCACCCATGGCTGTGACATTAATGCAGTTTGTCGTCCAGGAACAGGCAATCAGTTTACCTGTGAATGCTCAGTGGGATTTCGGGGAGATGGACGGACATGTTATGGTAGGAATTCTACTTTTAATAGCTGGGCTTATGTAAAATCAATGTGATATTTCATCACTGTATTTACTTTCAGAATCTATGTCTTGCTGTTTGATATACTATTTGTTAAATAGTATATCAAACTCAACAGAAATAGCAGTGTGATCAAATTGTACTCTAGACAAAAGTAGAATTTTATAGCATTTCTGCTTACCCTGAAGCCCTGCAAATTAGGGCAGAACTATATGTGAAGTATACATATAGAGGTTATTTGTACAATCTGACCCTGTTTCCGCTAGGATTTATTATTTTTTTAAACTAGGAGAGGACTAGACCCAGATTGGGAATGTAGAGCCAAGGAAGATATTTTTAATCCTGTATTCTGATTGGAAATGGTATTTTACCCATAGCCATAAGGAATGCAATCCAAATAGAAACCATAGCAAAAATGCTGAAGATAAAGCTCAATTCCTACCTATCATCTGCAAAAATGAGGAGTGGGGGAGGAGGGAACCGGAGCCAATCCATACAATTAATACTGCCTTGACTTTTGCTTTTGGTTTCTCAGAGCCAAACTAAAGGTGATTTGCAATGATAGCTATTGCGCCAACTGTTGCTTTAAGAAAACAAAAATGCTTTCTTGGGAGGGTGTGTATCAGAGCTGAAGGGTGGCAGTACAGAATTGCTGCTGTCCTGCTGGCGTTATGTTTAGGATTTTTCACAACGACTTCACAGTAATCTGAAGATAATTTTGAACAGCATGGTGACTAGGAGAAAAAGGATGGATTAGCCATGTCCCTCCACAATTTATTCATTTTCTGCAAGGCTGCAATCTTCTGAGGTACTTTGGGTTTAAAAATAAATAACCATCCCCTCTTGTGCACACCTTGATGTTGTCATGATATTAAATTACTGTGCAGTAAGAATCAGATGGTATTAAAAAAACACTGATATCTTAATCTGACAAAATCAGATATTACGTTCTTCATCACTTATGTCTTGACAAGTCATTTGGCTGGTGCTTCTAATCTCTGTTGTAACAGGTTTGCTTGGAAAACAGAGATGGCCTTTCAGCTGAACTAAAGCTAAACACAAATATGTCATGCTCTTCCTTTAAAGAATTGTGAGTGGCA
Organism: Pseudoxenodon macrops; assembly: GCA_032467955.1. NCBI lineage: Eukaryota > Metazoa > Chordata > Lepidosauria > Squamata > Pseudoxenodontidae > Pseudoxenodon > Pseudoxenodon macrops. The sequence goes on along the minus strand of JANHFT010003588.1, from coordinate 108,533 downwards.
GTTGTATAATAATGTTGCTTTTCTACACAGATGTAGATGAATGCCAGGAGCAGCCAACAGTGTGTGGCAGTAATGCTGTGTGTAATAATCAGCCCGGAACTTTCCGATGTGAATGTTTAGAGGGTTATCAGTTTTCAGATGATGGGCGAACATGCATAGGTAAGTTTATTTCAAAACCTCCTTTGTCGTTTTGGAAAATCCAGGCTAGCTTAAGAAAATACTACAGGTAGTTCATGACTTACAACCATTAGTTTAATGACTGTTTGAAGTTATGATGCCTAAAAAAAAGGACTTATGACTTGAAGTTGCATTTATAATTGAAATTCACACATTTGGCAATTGGTTTCAGAATCCAGTGATCACATGGTTGTGATTTGCAAATTTTTGGCCGATATTCAGCAAAAAAAACATCCACTGGGAAAGCTGGATTCATTCATTCAAAACAACTGCTGTAAAAATTGAAGTAAAATTGGGTTTCAACTTGTTGTACAATAGAAACCCTGGTCCCAATTGTAGTCACTTGGCATTTACAACAGTAGCGTACACTTCAACTTCCCGTCCTCCATTTCTGCCCTTTTGGCCACCAGGCACTCTGCTGCTGCCTAATCCTGCCACCCCAGCTGACCTTCACCATCTTCTTCCGCTGCTGTTGAAGTGTGCTTGCGAGGTTTGAGGCAGGTCCAGAAGCTGTTTCAGCCAGAGGCTCCCCCAGTGAGATGGAAAAACTACTGAAGGTCAGCCAGAAGTGGTGGGTGATGGCAGGGATAGGTGGTGGAGTGTAGGGTGACCAAAAGGACAGAAGAGGATAAAGATGGGAGGTGGGGGAATTGAAGTGGAGGGGAGTACTGCAGGGTAGGAGAAGCATGAAGTCCTTACCTAACAATGATGTATGTCTATGAAGGTTCTCAGTCATCCACGTGCTTTTTCAAGAGGCAACACTGGACTTTCTGATTTTTCTTTGAAGATTTTTCACTTCTCATAAGAAGCTGAGTTTCTTGGATGAGAAGCGAAATGTCTTCAAAGAAAAACTAGAAAATCCAGTTACCTCTTGAAAAAGCACCTTTGCGACTAACAACAGTGTGCAATCCTGGCCTATTGGCCACAACAGGGACTAGTGGAATAGCTGTTGCTAGGCAGTGCAGTCATGTGATGTTTTGCCTAGTGTCTGCTTTGCTTAGCAATGAAAAGTTTAGTCCCAATTAGTGTCATTAAATGAGGACTACCTGTACAATAAAAGTAGTCCTCACCTCTATGTCGTTGGTTTCTTAATCTGGTGTACCTTGTACCTTTCATGATACAATTTCCATCCTGCCACACTTCCATTTACACAGGTAGATAAGGGGCAGAAATTGTATTGCAAAACATTTTATTATAGTTACATTCCCCTTGTTCCTCTTATGGTCTTATGGTCTGCTGTCATTTATGTGTAAAAATATCTCATTCTGCTATGTGGTTCTGGATCACTCTGGTATTGCTAGAGAAGACAAGGACATTTGGCAAAGAGCACCTTGGAGATTTTTACAGCTAAATATACCTGTGTTTCCCTGAAAATAAGACAGGATCTTATTTTATTTTGACCCCTGAAATAAGCACTTGGTCTTATTTTTCGGGAGGTCTTATTATTTTTCAGGTGCAGAAGGCAGCGAGGGTGGTCACCTCATGGCTGCTGCTGTGTTTTGGGGAGGGCTTATTTTCGGGGGATGGCTTATTTTAGCGCATGTGCTCAAAAGCCTTGTTGGGCTTATTATCTGGGGAGGTCTTATTTGCAGGGAAACAGGGTAATAGAAAATGGAAGGTGTTCAATCAACAAATGATGTAAGAAAGTAAAGCCAATATCTGTGCCCCTTTTTTATTTTTTTAAGTAGGGAAAATTAATATAGTCTTGGATTTCATAACTAATAACATCTGTTCTATCATGGATCCCCTAGTAGAGAAACATGCAATGTGATCCCAGCAGAATTTGTGGTGAAGTGTCTTTAACCTTTACTGAATAAATCATTTGCTATATTAAAAATGTCCTAAAGAAGCATATTGAGGAAAGAGGAGAGACATAAAACTGTGGTTAAGTTAAGACTAAGCTTTTTAATAAAAGGGAGACTGGATAGTTTATAGTGAAGGCATGTAATGTGATAAGATTTCTAAAGTTTTAGTCTGATAATTTTTTTATTGTCAGCGAAGCAGCTGTATTAAACATTTCCTTTCTTATATTTTAGTAGCTTCAACATCTGTTTGGAAGAAAGTTTAGTGCTTGGCTGTAGCTAGGCATGCCTTTAATTATTGTTTTTTCTTTCTCCCTGTCAAATGCAACTGTTTAGTTAACAGTATCTCTAGTAAAGGGGAAGGAAGTAAAAAAAAATCCTCTGAAATCTGGAGATAGTTTTGGGATTTAGTACAGACTATACTGAGCTAGATGCAGTATAAGACAACTTGTATTCTGCACATACATAGTCCTTGTCTTAAAGGCCTTAATTGAGCCTGGAATTACAGTCATAAGTCATTGCAGTTGTTAGGCAAATCACTATCTGGACTTGGCTGATTTTACAACCTTTTTCAGAGTGGCTCCATTTTATCCAATGACAGTTTTTTTGCCAAAAACTGGGAACTAGCAAAAAATGTAGGAAGATATTGTCCAGTGACCATGAGATGATCCAAACAGTGATAAAGATGAACTGGTTGCCCATTGCTCAAAATGTAATCATGCAATCGGTGTCTGCAGATGTCAGCACTTCAAAATTGGGTTGTAAGAATCCATTGTAACTTTGAACAATTGCTAAGTGACCAGTCATAAATTGAGGACTCCCTGTATATGTTTAAGGAGGTAGAAAGGGATATAACATCCTAGAGTCAAGACATTCTACCCCATTTATGCCTCGCAGGACACCAAACAATTTGGGTCTTAAAATGCCTCAACTTTTGTTATTATCGTTATTTAAGGAGCAACAAATAACTGCAATAGTTTACAAAATACTTCTTGTAAATTTAAGTATTTTATACTGTCAAGCTCCATTCAGCAGGACATGATCACGAATTACACAGACTTCAATTAGGAATTTTAGTATAAGAATTAGGAATTTGATACAGAATCCTAGAAACTAAGGTAGAAGGTAAGGTAAACCCTCTCTTTTAAGGTAAATCCTCTCTTTTGAATGTTTTGAATTTTTTCTTCCTGTACCCTGGACTGAACTGCCATTAATTAGATAAACTTCTATTACACTGCACTAGCTATTAGTTACTGATGTTCAGAGTTCCTCCCACTTCTTACTCAGCCTCCTCTCTCTCTCTTCACACATAGTTTTTCCCTTTTCTTTTAAAGTTGATTTGCTTTGTTCCCAGAGTTATAGCCATCTACTCTCTGAGGAAACATTGTTTTCAGTTTTTCTAGCAGTTATATCAGAAAAGTATGACCTCAAGACTGTACAGTCAAAAGATAAGATCAGTATAAGGAACAAATCTACTATCCTTGGCTTATGCAAAAGTGAATCTGAGCAGCTGCATCAAATAATGAGAAAACCAAAGAGGGGAAAAATATTTGAAGAGGAAAGGATCCAAGTACCCATCAAAAGATGCTATTGTTATAGTCAGGGAAGAGAAAGAGATGAAAGTTATACAATGATTGAATGAAGCATTTTAAAGTGTAAACAAGAAAACACAAGGAAATACGTCTCAGTTAAGAGCTCAAAGGAATAAAAGAAAATAGCTAAAGAGATACAGAGCTATCTCATAAGAAAATCAGAAAAAAATGTACAACTAAGATAGGTTTATTAAAGAGAAAGCACAGAAGAAATGAAAAAGAGACAAATGAATGCAAAAAAGCCATTTAGAAATAGCTTTATAGAAAGACAAAAACATTTTTCAAGAGACAGTTTGTGATAGTTCAGAACCTATTCCACTACAAAGTAACTTAATCAGAGGCAGTATCTACTATCATATAGGAAAATCCATGATGCAAGTGAAAATGCCCATTGAACTGTTTAAAGCTGCAAGGGAAAAGGCAGTTAACTGTGTCAAAAGATTTCAGAAAAAACTGGATGGTTCTGAGATTGAAAGTAAGAACCTGCAAGAGATTGTGCAAATTAGAATTTTTTTATAATTTATAATTCTTTATTGGCCAAGTGTGATTGGACACACAAGGAATTAGTCTCCAGTGCATAAGCTTGTATGTACAGCTCAGTATGTACACTGAGGTGTACATACACACAACATTTTGCTTAAGATCTTAAAAAGGGAAATAAAACCATGTGTAGAACTACTTACCTCTGACCTCAGGCTGGATAGTTAAAATAAAATAGATAATGGAGAATATAAGCAAAATAATGATTTAATCTTTATACTTAGCAACAATAAAGAATGAGAATAGTGATAGATAGTATCCCAAAGTAAAGTGAGATTAATTATAAGAAGATATGAAAGGTGAAGATATTTTAAGAAAGCAACTAAAAGAGCAACCCCAAACTTTGAAGTAGTGTTTTTTGAGTAGTAAAGAAGAAAGATGCATGCCTTTGAATGTCCCTGAAGTTGGTATCATTGGCTACAAAAAGTAGCCAATCAAATGGTCTTGGACTAAATAAAACTGACTGCTTCAAGCAGAAACTCACAGATTTTTGGAATATGATTTGAGCTGATTGACATAACAGCTTTTATCAGACGTCATGGAGAATTGAAGGAGGAGAGAAATAGTTGATTAATTTCCAGGATCTTAATGTTGCACGCAATACTGCAAAATTTCAAAAACATATTCCACTCTGTAGCTGCTGTTACAAAATATATTTGAGCAAAAATAGGTTACAAAATTGTGCTATATACTGTGTGCATAGCTCTCTGTCTTGTCTTCCCCAGATGCAACACAGTAACTGGTCGTAAACTCTACTGGAATGGTTTTGAATAAATGCTAGTTCTGGTACAGACAGACAGACAGATACAGACATACACACACACACACACACACACACACTCTAATGGCTACCATCTTTGGTGTTTTTTCTCTTGTTCAAGATACAGATTTTATTATGCAAGGTATAGCCGACATTCTCCTTTTCCCCCATTCATTTTCAAGCAGAAATAGAATACTGTCTGAAAATTCAGGTCTCGATATCATGGGAAAAAGAAGAGATAATTTAGAAATTAAGGTAAACAATTCTTCATAACACATTATGAATGGCAAATGTTGGATTTTCTGATATCTCCAAGTCCTGTTAATAACAAATCAGCAGCCTAGAAGTATGGGGCAAACAAAGTTTGCCACACTTCTTTTTCTCTATGTCTGGAGATTGCCATCTTGGAATTGTATTGAATTGTAGAGAAAGGAAGCATCAAGTAAATTTGTATAACCTAATCAACTAAATGATGGAAAAAACTACCATGAATATGAGAATCTGTGCTTGAGAAAAAGCAGAATGCAGGAAATGTGGCCAGGGTTTGGTAAAAAGAAGCAACTAAACCAAAAGACGACTCTACCATCTATATATAAAGTGCAAGACTGACAGGAAGGAAACCAAAACATATCTGATAAACACTAGAAAATAAATAAATACAGAGTACTGGTGACATGGGTACTAGCTAGATGCCATAACAAACTTTACTCTTCTAAGTAACACTATCCAGTGTTTTTATGATTTCTCCCAAATTTTGTAACATCTCTAAGGTATAAAATTAACAATACGCTGAAATCCCAGCTTGGAAAGATTACCTTTAAAAAATTCTATAGTACTCAGTTTTTTCTCAGTTTTCAGCATCTCCTGATTTTTTTTAAAAGAACAAGCTTCAACTTTAATCTTCTTTGCATATGCATATCTGATTTACAGCTGTTGACCGTGTAGTGAATCACTGTTTGATGGGTTCACACACATGTGATATCCCCCAACGTGCTCGCTGCATCTACTCCGGTGGATCTTCTTATATCTGTGCATGTATTCCGGGGTTTTCTGGAGATGGACGTTCCTGCATAGGTGAGGGATAGCATTGTTCCCTTTCCTCTTTGTCTTTTTTTGGTCTTTATGCAATTCTGTTGTGTGGTAAAGGTAAAAGTTCCCCTCGCACATATGTGCTAGTCATTTCCGACTCTAGGAGGTGGTGCTCATCTCCGTTTTAAAGCTGAAGAGCCAGCACTGTCCGAAGATGTCTCCGTGGTCATGTGGCCGGCATGACTAAATGCCAAAGGCACACGGAACACCTTCCCACCAAAGGTGGTCCCTATTTTTCTACTTGCATTTTTACAGGCTTTCGAACAGCTAGGTTGGCAGAAGCTGGGACAAGTAACGGGAGCTTACCCCATTAAGTGGCACTAGGGATTTGAATCACTAAACTGTTGATCTTTCGATCGACAAGCTCAGCATCTTACCCACTGAGCCACTGTGTCCATTCTGTTGTATGGTAATTTTCAATCCTTTTAGCATAATAATTTTTACATGCTGAAGAAAATAACTTTTTTTAAAAAGTGAAATGGACCAAAAGAAGCTTTTTTTATTGCTGTGGTCAAGTATTCTACAATCCATATTATTTAAAAGTTATTTTTTATATTAATATTTTGAAAGCAAATGTGGGCAGTGCTGTGCAATGACAGTTTATGAAAATGTTATTAATTTCAAATATATCTTCAGAAATTCTAAAAAGGCAGAAATAAACAATTATTAACAGTATGCGCTTATCAAAAGTTCACAAATTTCATCTAGAATACTCAGGATTTACAGGCAAATAGCAATTGTTTATTTCAATATTAACAGTTATAAAATAATCTGATTGTGAATATTGTGCTATTACTACAAATGCATATTTTATGTTGACGGGAGAAATTATATGTTTCTCCAATATTTGATTGCCATTGAATTTATTGTGCCATTGACTATTTATTTATTTATTTATATAGGAGATGCACGGGATACTGATATATTTAATTTTGTACTTTTTTCCCTCTTTAAAGTACCTTAATTGTTGAATAAGATAGTTACAACTATCTTGGAACCGTTTAGCATACCCACAACCTATGTGCATAAATGTTGTTTGTGAATTATCAAACAGTTTGATATTATTTGACTCAGTAGGCACTGTGCCTTGATTCACTTCACAGAAAAGCCCATGGGGTTGCAGGCACAAATGTTTTGCAGAGGATTTACAAAAAGATATTGCATGGAAGAGCCTTAAATCCTGTATTATTATTCTCTTATAAAAAAAACAGATGCAGATGAATGTCAATCAAACCGTTGCCATCCAGATGCTGTCTGCTACAACAGTCCAGGGTCCTTCAGCTGCCAATGCAAAGCAGGTTATCATGGAGATGGCTTCCACTGTGCACCACAAGGTAAACCTTTGGAATAATATGTACAACATTCTTAGAGTGCAAACGCTAAAGAATAGTTCCATGGAACAATAGATGGGCAGCAATTATGTTTTGCATACTGTCATTAATCAAGCTTTGATTAAAGTATATAGTTACTTGATATTGCTTTTTGCTCTTTCTTCAGATCTGTTGTTGTCTGTTCCATCTGCTGTTGTTTGATAATTGTTCCTTGTAGTTAAGGAAGTGAAAAGACAGCCATCCAGTTCTGATATACCGTATTTTTCTGAGTATAAGACGCACCTTTTCTCCCCCTAATTGGGGCTGATAATTCAGGTGCGTCTTATA
>JANHFT010003588.1:83133-100478 GCA_032467955.1 Pseudoxenodon macrops | reverse complement strand
TTCCCCCTATTTTCCTCCCCAAAAACTCAGGTGCGTCTTATATTCAGGTGCGTCTTATAGTCTGAAAAATACGGTATATATATATAGCTGCAGGATAGAACTACAAGGTCATATTAAATACTTATATTACCATTTTTTTACAGTTTTTCAACAGTATTACAGCTGAAATATTTTAACACAGATTTCTGCATCTTTAAACTTAAGCAAAAATATTTATTCTACAATGCATAAATTGTTTTCATTTAACAAATTCATTCTTTAAAGAAGTTGCAGAATTTTGCATCTCTTCAGGACATATCCAGCTTGCCAGTAAAAGACTACTGATGTCAGAGTAGCGCTCTAAAAAGTACTAAGTACTAAAAGTGTCTATAATTCATTATATCCTCACACTCCATTGTTTGATTTCAAAAACAAACAGCTGTCTGAATTCTGTCACCTCTTTCTCTTCATAGACTTTATTTAACATACAAAAACAAACCCAGACACTGGCTAGAGGCTATTATCACTAAGTACCATTCATCAACTGTAAAGTGTGTTATCCTTCACAAAGGAAATGAATTGCTGATAAAAATTTGCATCAAATTGGTTATGCTTTGTAGCAGAGGTAAAACTGAATGGATTTCAAATATAACCTCCTAATGTTGAAGTGTTAATTAACTTTTCTTTGAACTTCTCTTAAGAATATCACTTTAAAATGACATGTTGCTTCCCAGAGCTATCATGAGAAGGATGACTCATCTTACACCAATCTACCTCAACTTGATATCCTCCAGAAGTGTTGGACTACATCTGTTGAATATACAGCTATGCTGCTAGGATCTTTTCATCTTTAGGGCACACATACAATAGTTAAGAACATAGGAACAGCCTTACTGGATCTCTACCTCTTTTGAGTATCTTTGCAGTCTAATACTCAGATATTTTCTGCATTTAATTTATTCAAATATATTATTTACAGCTGTGGAATAAATGACCATTGGTTTGATTCTGCTCCCCAAAAACCCAAAAGAAAACAATGATAGCTACTTAGAAACACTATTCCTCCAGAAAAAGTGAAAGAATAAAGACATAAGCAAGGTACTGCTGGATTGGCTCTCTGGCCCATCTAGCCCAGAAGTCTATTCTTACAGTGACCAAATAACTCCATAAGTAAGCCAGCAAATGGCCTTCAGAAACTGTCACACTATGACGAAAGCTAATAACCATTGACCCCATTACTTCCTTGTGTAGTGAATCCAAAGTTTAAATGCATATTGTGTAAAGAACAAAATAAGTTTGTATCTTTTTACTGAAATTCTAAACAAACAGTGAGTAGTCTAAATTGCAGATCATCAGCCATTTCTGATGTGATCTATATGGATTCCAGCTGACTTTGTAGAACTTGTGTGTGGGTAGAATATGGACTTAGGTAACCCACCTAATAGAAATAAAATTAAAGAATTTTTACATTTTCTTATTATTATTATTACAGAAGTAGAGAAGACCAAATGTCAAAGAGAACAAGAACAAATTCTGGCTTTGGGACCAAGAGGACCTAGGCCAATTGGCCAATTTATTCCCCAGTGTGATATCTATGGGAATTACTTGCCAACCCAGTGCCATCCTAGCACTGGTTACTGCTGGTGTGTAGACAGAGATGGTAATGAGATGGATGGTACTAGAAGTGGCCCAGGTATCCAACCTCCATGTAAGTTGCTTCTAAGTTAATAAGTTAGTGCAATCATTTTTTTCATTTAGGTTTTGCCTATTCTTTCAACTTACCTAAGAACATTGAGATGTATGAATTCGAGATATTTGCAGTTATTTGTATATCAAAGTTTTGTGATTAAGTGAAAGGTATATTTATACTATATATGTGATTTGAATTATTTGGTTTTATTTTACAATTAGATTTGTACTTCCAATAATAGAAATTGCAGTAGAAAATGTAAAATATTGTTAGTATGAAACATTTTGGATACGTTTTCCAATCAATACTGCATTTTACCGTAGTTCACTGTTTTTCAACCTTAGCAACTTTAAGTTGCATGGACTTCAACTATCAGAATTCCTCTTGGAATTGAAGTCCACACATTTGAAAGTTGCCAAGGTTGAAAAACACTGTCCTAGTAGGTAACAGAAAGTTGAAGCATAGGTCCCTGGTGCAAACCACAATGATGAAACATGTATTGACACATCACATATCAATCTTTGATTCTTTGGACTTGCTTCCTGGTGTCAGATCCAAAAATGTAACTCATGTAGTTTGTGTGTGTGTATGTATGTATGTATATATGTATAAATAAATCATCAACTGTAAAAGAAATAAAATAAGTTTTCAGTATTGTACATGAATGTGTGGATTAGTTACTTTTGTTTTTTAATGGCTGCATCTCTTAAGAAGTGTAGCATGCAATGAACATTTATATGCTATAGGCTTGTATGTATGCATGTTTGCTGATGCATGCATACAGTGGTGTAATCATGATTAAGTTTTGCATTTAGAATCTGATCACTTTTTGTGGTGGAGACATGCATTGCAATCTGAGACTAGGGCAGCTAAGGTCATTGGACCTAAATCTCAAATAACAATGCACCAAATTGCAATTTCCTATGCATGCATTGTAGCAATAGCTTAAATGTGCTAAATTGCCAGGCTTGTACAGTATCAGTAAGATTACCTGGGCGTGTAGATATGGCAAGTCTTGTCTTTGAGTAATACATGTTTTATATTATTGGTCAATAAGGTCTGGGCACAGTTGCTCCTCCTATTACAATTGGACCCTCAGTAAAACCAGATACAATTCCCCTGCCTCCAGGAAGCCACTTACTCATTGCTCAGAGTGGGAAGATTGACCATGTCCCTCTGGAGGGGAATGTTATGAAGAAATCAGATGCAAAAGCTTTGCTGTATGTGCCAGTAAGTATACCATGAACATGATACATTTCTTTTCTTTTTTTAAATTTTCTCCATCATCTATTGTTTTTATTCTAATCTTCAAAACCATATTTTATTTTTTCTCCCTGTTTTCCACAAAAAAAATCAATAAGGAGTTTCCCATCATCCTTAAATGTAGACAGTGTCCTATCTCTAATTAAAGCACTCGTCTTGTCAAGTTCTATCGTCTTTGTTATCCATTTCTCTATTTCTATGGCATGAAAAATGCCTCTCCAGTTCACTGCTAGGAGCAATTGTATATTGAATGGATAGACTTAACCTTGTGTCTAGTACATTTGTTGAACCTTGACCTTAAAAAAAATATGCGGCATGTATTTTTATTTATAATTTGTGGTTAAAGGCAGGGATTTCTAAAAAGGAATAAAATGTTCCTGAAGTGTTGTATTTTATGTTTCCTTGCTTCTGAGATAATCAGGCCAAACTTTTACAAACAAGTTTACGTGGAGCTAATTTTTATTGGCTTTCTAAGCAAGTCGGGATCTCCTATAAAGTTTCTATTGTTTGGGAACTCTTGGATTTTATATGCCATTGTAGATTGCTATAAAAAAATATTCTTCCTGAGTACTTCCTTTCTTGATGCACTTACATTTCTACTGTAAATGTTATAATCTCCTGATAGTTTCCTGTAAAGTGGCTAGCTCTGTCATAGGTTTCTTTTTCTTTTTGTCTTTTCTCTGTTTCTGACCTGAGTAAATATTTCCCTAATCTCCCATTTTCTTCTGCAATTACTCTGAGTTTCTTGCTAGGGTCTTAATCTTTTAAAATAGTTCAGATCCTCTGAATGGTTTGCTTAGCATTATATTTTTTTGAAAAGGTAATAGAAATAATTGATACTGCACGTTCAACCAAAGTTGCATTTTTTCCTTAATTTCCAGTACTCTAATTATACACTCATGCCACATTTGTACTTTTTTTTTTTTTAAGTTGAGAGGGTAATTAAATAGTGCCAGGAAATTTAGTTGATTGTACTATTGTTTCAGCAGGTGTTAGAATGACAAATTTGGATATGGAGAAGAGAAGACGAGCAATATAAAAACAGTAACTCCCGGTCAGCTAAAGGACAGAGTGCAACTAGAATTTTATCAAGCACAAAGTTTGAGGGGATTTAATTTTTATGCTCAAATTAATATTAATTAGAATAGTTATTTTTTCATGACTCTGTGTAATAGATTCTGATTCTTCCAGAAGCCTAATCTATCTATAATTGGTATTTGGCATTTAAATATAGGAACCTGCCTTATGGAAGGTCAAACAATTCACTTCACACATATTGGCAGATGGTGACATCCTAAGGTCTCATCATGAGATTTTTCATTTGCAAATATCAAATTGGGAAAGACTGAAGTAATTATTAGGTAGACTAGTCCTACTGTTCTGTTACTTCAGTTTTTTAGCTGGGCTTACAGGGGTCCCAAGATTTAGCTGACAACCTATTCCTTTTCTGTTGCTGCAATGCAATTTGTTTCTGATCTTGGGTATCGCTTTAAGACAGAAAGTAGCACTTAACCCATCTGGACTGATTCCTAAATGCTAAACAAAATCAGATTTGATTAGAACTAGGATATAAGGCTTTTAACCTTTGAATTTTGTCACTAGTCTCTTATTATTCATTGTATAATTCTCAAGCCACTAAATTTGTAGCCATTTCTTTAGTATTACAAATGTGATATAATAGTTTGTAATGGTTTGTCTAAAATGCAGGATAAAGTTGTTATTGGAGTTGCTTATGACTGCTTGGAGAAGATGGTTTACTGGACAGATATCAGCAGCCCATCTATCAGTAGAGCAAGCCTTGGTGGAGGAGAGCCAGTAGCCATCATAAAGACAGGTAGGAATTATAGATTTTCCTTCCTCACCATGTCACATTGAAGCCAATATATATTTCCAAAGATGGAAGATGATTTTATGCAGTTAACACTGAGTTCCTCAGCATAATCTCTCACAATATCTTGATTAAAAAAAATTCAGCCCTATGGGGTAAGTTTGAAATTAGTGCACTATTATAGTACTTATCTTTTTTTGCTGAAAAATTGCTCAATATTCTGCTGCATCAAAAAGCTTTTCAATTGCAGAAAAATACCTAATCAATTATTTTGAATCTCTAAATTCACTTGGTCTATTACTATTACTATCCAAGTTCTCATACAAGCAACCAGATCCAGGAAACTTAACAAAGATACTTTAGTATAGAATGGTACCAATGCTACTCTGTTCAAAGAATCCATTGATGGTTAAATTTATTGGGTACAGCCAAGAACTTTGAAAAATTGTGTAGATTTGAATTGACATGTTAATAATGTTGATAAACCAGACTGATGGTACCAATTAATAAGAGGTGGGTTCCTACTGGTTCAGACTGGTTCTATAGAGTAGGTAGTAAGCCGCTGGTGACGTCACGGAACCGGTTCTGGTCTGTGGACACCGGCATCTTTTTTTGTAATTTTTTTGGTTATTTTTTGTAATCTTTTTGTACTGCGCATGCGCACAGCCATGCAGCGTGGGAGGAAGCGAACCGGCAGCGAGGTAAGTTAGAACCCACCCCTGCGATTAATGTTGGGATAACTTTGTTCCCAAATCAGTAAATACTGATTTGTTTTGCTATTTTTAAAAATACAGTATTTTGGAACAAAACACCATTATGTATTGCATTTTTCAACTTTTGATAGTTTTCAACGTTATTTTAGTACAACAGGCAAATGAAGACATATAATTATATGTAATTTATTTCTTTAAAGTGATGCTTATTAAGCTAATTTTGTTATAATATTTTGCATGTCGCTAGAGGGGCTTATTTTCTTATCCTTAATTTGTATGTACAGTGCAGTCCCTTTACATATAACTCAGAAGTAAATATCCCGGAGCTCAGTGAGAATTATTGCCTAGAATGGTGGTTTCAATCTCAATGAGAACAAATAACCTCCTGACTGTTTAGAAGAATTCTTTAAAATGTATGTAAGGGACGTGTGCCAACTTGGATGAAGCGCTTCTGGCTGATCATATCTCACAAGGCCACAGAGCAATAGCACAGCTGCCTCTGTGAAAGAGTTTTCACAGGGAAGTCTGCATTAACCCCTTCCTAATGAGTAGCAGTGGCTTTGCATATGTGAAATCCCATTAAAACCTATATTCCATGTCATCTGAGTAGCCTTTATAATCTGCACAAGTTAAACAGCTGCAGAAGCTACCCCATGGGGAGAAATGCTGCATCTTGTGCCCTGAACCTTCCACTCATTTCCATTCTTGCATAATCCCAACATTACAATCAAATGGGGGAAACATTATAATCTTATAAATGTCATTGCATTAAAACATGGGTGGATTATGCCTGACGGATTATGAGGTGGTCTGATAATCAAACAGCAATCAAATTTTGTAACAGTATTTGAAGAGTTACATACTGTTAATAAGTATCTTACATACAAATGGCTATATCCATTTCACTAACTATGTGGGCAGAGTCAATAACTTAATGGTTTTTACTGGCTTGTTTAATCAACTAGAAACTTTTCATCACAAAACATAGGTTTGAAAACCTGAAAAAAGAAAAGAAAAGAAAAAGTTCAGTACTCTTTTTTTAATCTTATTTAAAATAAGAAATGGAGTAGGGAGCGGGAGTGTCCTGGGGTTTATATATAAAGGATAGTGTTAACATTTTTAACAGACAGACTGCAGTATACTTTTTTTTAAAAAGTTATATAACATTAATTTAAAAACAGAATGTGCTTACAGTCTTGGCCTAAATTGTGGTCAGTCTCTCTTGAATAGAACAAAACCCTTTTTGAGCAGAAAAAATGCAGCACAGTTGAATGAATGTTGAACTTTTAAAAAGATGTCTATACTCAAATCTCTGTGTGTGTGTGTGTGTGTGTGTGAACAGTCCTTGGAGACAGCGTAGAGGTTATCATCTGCTATTTCCTGTCTTTTCTTGGCCCTGGTCACTGTCCAAGAAAAATGAGTTGCGTACATTTTAGGAGTTTTTCTAAAGCTGAAATCTCTTTTCCAAAACAATTAGCTCCTTAGAGCACTAAATTTTCCCCTGATGACTAAAAAACCAATTGATTTTTTAAAAAAGCTTAAGATAGGTGCTTCTCTGTTTGTTTTTCAGTCAATAGTTTAAAATCATAATATTGTACCTCTATCAGAAAAGTGTTAAATCTTTTATTGACAAAACTTAAGTATATATGTTTGCCCCAATTTTGTTTCTTTTAGTAAAAAACAATACAGACTGTCATATTTGTGAAATTATATAGGCACTCAGTGTAGATATTTCCTTGTAGATGTCTATATGGAATGAACCTACAGTATTTGTTTTAATTAGAATATTACAAATCACAATATGATCTGTACTAATGGGCATAGTGACTTATACTGTACCACAATATATTATAACCCTATAATGTAGGGTTAGGGGATATCTACATTTAAAGCCTCACTAAACCTTGGAGTTTACTAGGTAACTTTGAACCAGTGACACTCTTAAGTTCAATCTATTCAACAGGGAAGTTGTGAGAGTGATTGTTTTATTCACTACTGTGAAAATTGTATCAGTCAATTAACAAAATAAATATATTCTTCCCAACATTTATAGTATTACTATAAATACTATACTATTTACATTACTATAAATACATTACTATTTATAGTAATAAATAGGGCCATTGTTCCAACAATTATTGTAAATCCATAACTAAGAAATTTTATATTGAAATAACAGTTGAAATCCACCAATGCTAGTTTCCTTTTCCCTTCTCTTCAGCAGAATGGGTTGAATTTGTTTCATAATTCCTCCCAGGTGGTTTCTTGATATCTTTAAGCATAGTAGTCTGCCTTTGCCTTGCCATTAAAGAATTATTACTGTGATTTTTAGCAAATCCTATTCACAACCAATATATACTTTCCTTGAATTTGCCTGGAGTAAGATGAGATATTCCATTCCAGAGGAAATTGGTTCAAAATCTTCAATACCCACACTGGCTCTACATAAAAATATCGCACTGGGTCTCATTATTAGGGACCCCTGCATTTTTGGTGTTTGAGATACTGTATTACCATTGTAACGCTAGATGCCTCAAGCCCTTTTTAGAAATTTGAGACCAAATGTGGAAGGGAGATCTCCTTTGAGTTCCTCAAAACTCAAGCATGGCTTTAAATGTTAGCCATGCCCTTTGATTGATGTTTTCTCTTTATGTCTCTTTCTTCAAGATTTGGAAAGTCCTGAAGGAATAGCACTGGATCACTTTGGTCGTACCATCTTCTGGACTGATTCTCAGCTTGACAGAATAGAGGTAGCCAAAGTAGATGGCACCCATCGACGTGTATTGTTTGATACTGAGCTGGTGAATCCTCGAGCCATTGTTGCAGATCCTTTGAGGGGGTAGGGATGTATAAATATCCTGTTATGTTATTTCTCATCTATTTCCTATTCCTATAGCCCATGCTGTTTCAGTACCTATATCAGGTTCTTTTCCCATACTAAAACTAGCAGTCCATAATATGTTATAGCCAAATAAATAAACTGCCTTGTAGCTCAATATGATGCATGAATCACACAACATAGTAAGACAAAGGTAGGATCCAATAACAACCTGACTACAAATTATCCAATCCATTATAGTTTAGTCTAATATGTTGGGTGAACCCAGCCTCTGAATGTTGAATTTCTTTCAGTTTAGGGAGCAGTTTGGGGATTTCCTGTTATATTTATTTATTTGACTTATGTGCCACCTATCTTGTCTAAAGGTGACCCTGGGCAGCTTACAAAAATTAATATTGTATACAAGCTGAAGTTGCCAGTATGAAATCGTGTTTTTTATGCAAATGATCTTAATTTGGAATCCAGCAGTAACTCAAGCCTAGAAATGGTTAGAAGGATATATGATCTTGACCCCATTTGCAGCATTTTCAAGAAGATTAGGAATTGCTTCAAGGTCCCAAACCTCATTGAGAGAGAACCAGATAAATTGTATAATAAAATTGAATAAGTAGTTAATGTGAAAAATAACTGCCAAAAACTAAGAAAAACAAGAATCTAAACTAAATGTCAGAACAGATGATGGAGATTGCCAAGAGAAAAGAAGCCAACATTGAGAATTGTCTTTATTTATTCAAACTATATGCTAAATATATATTAAGAGAGGCTGTGCATGCATTAGTATTAACTGTGCATGTGCCAGCCTCACCCTAACTGAATTTTGGCTCACGTTAAACATACCTAATATCAATTTATAATATTACTTGAACTCACACTAATCACAATCTACCTTATACAGCACACCAGTAAAATATTCTGAATTCATGAATTCAAATGAAAGCCTAAATTGAAAACAGGGGCCCATAGTGTGCTACAAACCTAACTGTAATTCTGGTGCAAAAAAAAGAGGATTATACTAAAGAAAAATGTAGAATGGAAGCAGTATGTTAAATTAACAAATAAGAAGAAGCAGTGTAATATTTTTACTGCTTGGTATAAAAATGCCTAGAATTTTCTAGCTACTGCAAAAACTTTCCATGTGTTTTGGTAGACAAGTGATTTTTTTTTAAAGGTCTGACCTTTTTTCCGTGGGAAGAAAAGCTGTATTCACACGAAAAGCTCGCTGACCATGGGTTTACCCCAAATTTTAGTTTCCCACAACATTCTGGCTGAGATCATGTAACATACTAAACACACTAAAATATAAACATGAATTAATATCACAGAACTGGCTAAATATAATATGCTGTGTCCTAGTTTTCTTTAAAAAAACATGTTATGGCTTAACTTGTTCACTCAGTATGCTAACATAATAGCTGTTTCCTTAGGCAGTGCTGAACTATAAATTACCCAACTTCATTTAGGTTCAATGTATAAACTAACTACTTGACTTGAGTTTGCACAGTGCCTTAAATTAAAAAGTGATTGAGTGATTGGAAGTTCACTGTGTTATGTAAATAGCAGGTAAATCTTGAATTTTATAATATCAGTGATCAAATTATTATCAAAATAAAATGAAGAGGGAAATACTGTGCAAAGGTACAATCTCCCCCAGGTCAAGTTTGACTCCTGGTGCCTCCATGTAATTTTATTAGAAATAATACTACATAATACCAATACCTTCCTTATGCACACATTTGTTTGTTTGTTTGTTTGTTTATTTATTTATGTGTCTTTATCAATACACTCAGAAACCTTTACTGGACAGATTGGAACAGAGAAGCTCCTAAAATTGAAACCTCCTATATGGATGGTACCAATAGAAGAATTCTTGTTAAGGATGATTTGGGACTGCCAAATGGGCTGACATTTGACACCTATTCTTCATTGCTGTGCTGGGTAGATGCAGGTAAAGCCTTACACTGTAGAATGAACTCAACTGATGAAATAAATGAGCAGCTGGATGCTAAAAAATATTAAGGTGGAATCATGATGGTGTTACTTCTCGGTACTCAACAAATACTCCACTTGTATTTTTCTTTTCTGTTTCAAAATACCAATGGTTTATAAAGGTGACTCCTAACCTCTCGTCATAGTCCAGTTTTAATTTCTCAGGTCTGAAAGCATAGCTGTGAAAGCCTGCTGTCTGAAACTCTCAGGACTCATTACAAAAAGTATTATATTAAATTACCCATGATGGGTAATGGTTAGCCCTAGAATGACTCAAGCATACAGAAAGGGGCAAGGAAAGCAAATGTTAAGAATTGTTGTTTTATTTACATTGATCTTTAGGTGTCCAACACAAAACTGTTTGGTGATAGCCAGCAAACTTTGTAATTAATATTTTCAAAATGAATGTCTGGAAAAGATGTGGACAGGTTTTGACATGGACTAATATAGAAGAATTGAAAAGGAAGCCACAATAGTATATACTGTATTTATCCAAAAGGGGGAAAAAATCCTCAAATAATCATGTCCAAATTATATGTGGAGAAGTTATTTTCTTTAACTGAGAATATATTAATACTAAATTAAAACCTTACTAAGAAAACGCTCATCAGTTTCTTGCAAAGTCCAGCTTATTTTTTTCACATGCAGGGACCAAAAGAGCAGAATGTATGGATCTCAATCAACATAGCCGTCGAAAGATCCTTGAAGGAATTCAATATCCTTTTAGTGTTACAAGCTATGGGAAGAATTTATTTTACACTGACTGGAGAAGGTATGATTTACTTATTTTGGTTTGTTTTATATTAGTTACAAAAAAAGCTTGTGCTTTACTCATCATCTCCACTCCCCTACCTCCAAGCCTCATATAAGTGGTAAAGACTTCAAATATTGTTAGGGGAAATATGTATATTAAAAAAAACTCCTGCATCCACTGCAGGCAGATAATTGAAATAAATTTCCTCAGGTGTATGTGTGAGTGTTTATGTGCAAGCTAACAAATTTTGGTTCATAATAGCTCTAATTTTCTCTCTCTCCTTCTTTCTCCATTATCTCATATTTTATTTATGTCACTATTTTGTGTGCCATAGAGATGCTGTGGTAGCAGTGGATCGCACAATCTCTAAAGAAAATGACAACTTTCAACCCTATAAGCGCACTCGTCTTTATGGAATAACGACAGCCTTGGCTCAGTGTCCAGCAGGTAATGGTACAAATTTTTTTAAAAAATTATAACAAACTAGAGGCTGAAATATGAAAGAAGATACACTATGGGATTTCAGAAAATTCTCTGGAGAAATTCCACTACGAATAAAAATCAGCCTAGTTCCTAATAGTACAAATTTAATTAACTTATTGCATTTCTTTCTTTTGATTGCTTTAAAAAAGCTCAAACAAACAGAAAATATTAGCCTTTCCTGCTTGGTAATACATTTTAACAGAATATCCTTTGTAAATTTAGTCAATCTTCATGACTGATCTGTGACATCAAGAATTTAGCACTATCAAGAATAAAAAGCGTTTTGCATGCTTTCCGCTGAAATTAGAAATAAAAAAAGATCTTATATTATTCCTTGCTTATCCTACTGTGTTTCCCCAAAAATAAGACTAGGTCTTATATTAATTTGTGCTGCAAAAGACACATTAATGCTTATTTTCCGGTTAGACCTTATTTTCGAGGAAATACGGTAGTAAAATGTGTCTGTTTGACTGACAATCTTAACTGGGGCTTATTTTTGGGGTAGGGCTTATATTTCGAGCATCCTGAAAATAATTCATGCTGCAGTTTATTTTCTAGTTGGGTCTTATTTTTCGGGGAAACACAGTATTTCTTATCTTGTTTGTGCAACTATTAAACAGGCATAAGAGCTAAAATAGAAGGTGGATTGAATGAAATAAATTATTATAGAAACAAATACAAAGCTCTTGGTTAATATTTGGGAAATCTGAGTATTGGTTACAGCTTGTGTGACAAAAAAGCCATTTCAGAGCTGACTAATAGAGTTTTGGCATGTGTTATTCAAGATCATCGAGAAGAATTCTAGGAAGGAACTACCAAGTTAGTTATCCTTCCCTGTGATATGTGGCTCACTAACCAAGTGCACAGATTTTCCAATCCATTCTTATTATAGTTTGTCACACAGTCTGTGAGATATTTAGACTGGATTCTCTGCAAGAACCAAGGTGCTCACTTTTGTATGCAAAAGGTGGACAGTAAAGAAAGGAATGCATGATTCATCTTAAAGTACATCATGACTTACATATCCAAGCTGGTTTAATATTTGTTTTACCAAAAAATGTTTAAAGGGTGGAGGTTTGTTCTCCAAGATTGTGGGTTGGTTTCTGAACGTTTTTGTTATCAGGCTAGGTAACAACTTCAGCGGAGTTTAGGAGATGTCAGTTTCAGTGTTTCTCTGTTTATAAGGGCCTAAACTCCACTGAAGTTGTTACCTAGTCTGGTAATAAAATGTAGAAACAAGCCCACAAGCTTGGAGAATGAACCTTCACCCTCATCCTCCACCTGAGCTACAGATATTTGCCACCATTGTAAAAAGGTTTTATTTAATAAATAAAGCACTTGGATTCATTAAGCCGGCATATATATTTTGCAGGACATAACTACTGTTCCGTGAACAATGGAGGCTGCACTCATCTATGTCTGGCTACCCCAGGAGGCCGTTCTTGCCGATGCCCAGATAACATCATTGGAGTGGATTGTATAGAAAGGAACTGAAAACTGTAGCTCCCACCCTGGGGAACTACACTGCCACTAAGTACGCAGCAAGTTTCCTTAAGATAGTGGAAAGATTCCTAAGATAATCACTGCTCTTTCCCTTGGAGCTGGAAGCACATTGCAATCGAATATTGGCACTTCTCTGCAGCCACTTGTTATACATTCCTTTTTTAAAAGAAACAAAAGAACACAAAATATAACAACTACCTGTAACTGTGCCAGTTAAATAAATCCGCCTAAACCAGTTATTGTATGAATTATGGTAACAGGCTGTTACAAAGCGCAAGAGAATCAAATATTAAACATCCATGTTTATTTAGTATGGATTCATATTTTGGCAATTCATGTGTAACTTATAACTAGTACGACTGAATGCTGGGCAGTAAAACACCAAGAAGGAATTTAATGAAATGACTTGAAGCCCAAATGTATTTGTTTATTTGTAATGATAATCAGCTACCTAAGCCAAAGAGAATCTCGTGTTTTTATGCCAAATATCTTAAGTACAATCACTTTTCCACAGAATTCTTGAGAATACAAATAATATTAGATGCTCTATTAAGAAGGGTTAAAGCAGGGTGATATTAAAAATTGATGACTTCTCTGTACAATTCTCTTAATGCTATCTTTTCCCCAACTTAATTTTCCAGAAGGCAATTGGGGAAGTAAAAGGATATATATGACTTCTAATTTCAGTAGAAGAATGAACAGCCTTTAGCAAACAATTGCAGAATTCCTTTGCTCTTTGGTATGGCCTTGTGGATGTCTGCATTGAACAGCAAAAAGTGTAAACAGTGGGGAAAAATGGTTTCAGATGAAAATTTGTCAAATATACTTCATAAATTTTATATCCATTTTTTCTAGTAGAGGTAGTCCTCATTTAGCAACTGTCTTGGATAGCGATTGTTCATAAATATGATGGTAATAATGGTAATTAAAAATCATTTTCCAACCAATGCATGCATTTATGATCAATCCCCACCCTTTATTGTAGAAACTGATTAAAGTCTGGTCAGTTTCAGGCAGCAACTGCCAGCATTAGAGGGAATGAGCTTGTTAAATTGGGGTTAGACTTAAAACTTGGTCTTAGAATCACTTTATTGTCACTTTGAATGTACACTAATCAGCATACATTAAAATGAAATTATGTTGCATACAGCTCTCAAAGGGTGAGCACTTTTTAGGGAAGTGCTGGGCTAGGGAGAAAAGCAACTCAGTAATAGATCGTTTAAGCAATCTCTCTGCAAGAGGGGGGAAAAAGAAGAAAATCAGGCAAAGGCAACTTTTTTGAAGGAGAGGGCAGAGATCTTTGCAGTGTCTCTTATTTCTGTCATATGTCCACTTATTGTCCATTTCACTTAACAACTGAGTCATTGGAACCAATTGCAGTCACTAAATGAGGACTACTTGTACTTTCTTTGTGTCCAATTTAGATTTGCTTTTTAATTACATATGGCAAGAGCAATTGCTATTGTGAAACAACCCACTAGGTAGATGAATTATTTTCTTTAGTCATTGTGTTTATTCTATTATTTCCTTGATATTAAGAAAAAAAGGAGTAGATTTTCTGTGCCACTTTCTAGCATTCAAATTAACAAAGTAGAGTCTTATAACCCACAATCTGCGGGTTAATAAAAATATTTCCAAATGATTTAGGAAGGCTTGCTTCTGTGATAAAATATATCTACAGCCCAACAAGCAAATCAAATTTGTCAAGATAGCTGTTCTAAAAGGCAGCAGTTTATTTTTTTAAGAAAATAAAATATGCATCAGAAATCATAGCTCACCAGACTTCCATGTAAGGAAAGCAGAGCCAATATTAAGTCTCTGATTACATTTTCATGTTATATTTATCATTGAAATATAAAATACTATATTAAATGTTTAAATTTGTTATAACTTTTGTATAACTTTAATACATTTTTTTTTCATTCTGTTAAAAATATCAGAAACTGTAAATCAAAAAACAACAACTGCTGAAACAAACAAAAGGTGCTTCTTAAAAAACAGTAACCAGTGTTATTTCAAGTTCAGGTGACAAACAAAGTTTACACTGTACTCAAATAATTTTTACACTGCCAATAAAATAATTTTTGTAAAAAATATTGCCTTTGAAGTATAACATTATGTCTGAATATTGTTTTATATAAGAAAGATTTAGATTTATTTTTTCAACTCACCTATTACTTTTGTTTCCATGTAGTTGAGAACTCTGTCTCGGTTTTTAAATTTCTACCAATCCTATTTACGAACAGAAAGTTTCTTCAACAAGAGATTACTACATTACAAGTAGTCCTCGACTTACAGCAGTTCTCTTAGTGGCTGTTCAAAGTTACAACAGCGCTGAAAAAAGCGACTTATGACCATTTCCCACACTTACGACCGTTGCAGCATTCCCATAGTCACGTGTTCAGATTTCAGGCATTTGGCAATTGACTAATATTTATGATGGTTACAGTGTCCCAGGGTCATATGATCACATTTTGTGACCTTCTGACATGCAAGTCAATGGGGAAAGTCAGATTCATTTAACAACTGTCACATAATTTGACAATGCAGTAATTCACTTAACAACTGTGGCAAGAAAGGTCATAAAATAGGCAAAATCTCACTCAGCAACATGAATTTTGATCTCAATTGTGGTCGTAAGTTGAGGACTATCTGTATGCTGTTCGAAAATGTCATCTCGTGTATAAAATATTTGTTGCAAGTGCTACTTTTTGGTGTAGTTTACCTTGCCATCAAGTATAACAGATATATACAATAGATAAGGTAAAGATAAAGATTCCGCTCACACATATGTGCTAGTAGTTCCCGACTCTAGGAGGTAGTGCTCATCTCTGTTTCAAGGCTGGAGAGCCAGTGCTGTCCGAACACATCTCCATGGTCATGTGGCTGGCATGACAAAATGCCAAACACCCACGGAACGCTGTTACCTTCCCACCAAAGTTGGTCCCTGTTTTTCTACTTGCATTTTTATTGCTAGGTTGGGACAAGTAACAGGAGCTTACTCTGTTACGCGGCACTAGGGGTTCGAACCACTGAATTGCTGACCTTTCTGATTGACAAACTCAGCATCTTAGCCGCTGAGCCACTGCATCTCTGATATACAATAGATAGATGGAAGCAACAAACAACTAAAAAACAATTGCCCATAAAATATGGGTTTTAAAATATAGTTGACAAGATGTGCAAACAGTTAAGCTGTAGAGCACGGGTGTCAAACTCACGGTGTCACATTGCCATCACGTGATGTTACGTGATATTTTTTCCCTTTGTGGAGTTGGGGTGGGCGTGGCCTGTGTGACACATCTGGCCTGCCGGCTGCCAGTTTGATACCCCTGCTGTAGAGAAACAAAAATAAATATACTGTATTCCTCCTGTCTTTAATTGGTTTTTTTTTAAATCATGTGTGAGGTTTTTATGGGCTCTGCAGTGCTCTAAGAGCAGATCTGGCCTCACTGGTAGGCTTAATAAGGTAGATAATTCAGGCAGAAGATGCTGTGGGATTGAGTTAAAGTGGTGTCTATCCCATATGGCCTTCCCAATGCCTTTTAAGCTAGGCTACTGGAGGGCAATTTCTCAGAAACTCTCACAGCTTTGCTATGATAGGCTATGTTTGTGGTACAAAAAGTAGATTTCCAAGCAATTCTACACATGGAAAGGAAGGCCTTAAATCGCCTAATAGTGGATGTTCTTCAAGGTTTATTGATCACATTAAAACCTTACAAAGGGTTTGTGAGCACCTATTGCTCCTCTGACAGAAACCATTAACTGTAAAACAGTGAAAAGAAGTTCCAAGTCTGCTTCTTCAGCAGGGAGTAAAAATAAAGCTATTTCCTTGCGCTCTCTGAGAATTCATGTCTTCCCAACTTTTTGAAATGGGATCCCCTGAGGAAATAAAACAACAAAAAGCTGAAAAGGTGAGTTCTTACTACCAGTTGCTGGGAGCAGCAGCCGAATGCTATTGCACAGTATCTTACTTATAGGCTTTTGCTTGGCTAGTGAGAACATGATGGTGGAGTAGACTGGCCTTTGTTCTGAACCACAGGGCACTTCTTACGATTGGAAAAGCACAAACCATCCTGTCACCAAGTTCAAGATCATGAAGAATCTCGATTTCCTTTGTAGAACTATCCTAATGTAGGAAATCTGCTTGCTTGGGATTTCTCTGATTGTACAATTTTGCCTCGATACATTTGACATCAATAGATAGAATAGAATAGAATTCTTTATTGTCCAAGTGTGATTTGACACACAAGGAATTTGTCTTTGGTGCATGTGCTCTCAGTGTACATAAAAAGACAAGATACATT
>JANHFT010003588.1:51602-70129 GCA_032467955.1 Pseudoxenodon macrops | reverse complement strand
GTGAGGTACAAATACCCATTTCTTAATTGCAAATAATTAAGAAATGGGTATTTGTACCTCACATGTGACCTTTTCAGCTATATACATAACTTAGTAGCTTTTCTAAAAGATGAATCATTAATTGCAATTAATAATTGGCTGCCGTTACATCCTGTTCATTAAAAATACTGGACACTAATGTACATACAACGTGAAAACAAATTAAGGCAATTTCCTTAAAAAAAAAACCACAGGCATGAAAACTATCCTCTGGAGTAATGTTAGAATGATTGTCAGAATCTACTGCAAATAGCATATACAATGTAGTGGATATCAACTGTATTCAAGTGCGGCTGTTATCAAATTACTAATGTCTGCTCACTTGGTCAGTTGAGTTTCTTTCTCACTTTCACTATTTAATACCTTTTGAAAGTAGATACAATTCTTGCGACATCCAATGCAGAGGTTGCATTGGAAAGTTCAGAAACTGAATCCAGATAACCAAACTAAGTGAAGGCCTAATTAGTGGAAGGACTATTCTGTCATTATTTCCGCACTGTAGTTCAAATTACAACTCAGAGATATCGAAGGGTAACAAAGACATCAAGAAACGATCAAGCATCACTTAATACAAGTTAAAAGGTATATGACTGTCTCAAGCAGATTTAGCTTAGCTTAGCATGCCATTTGTTTCTTGATATGCTTACATAGTTAGAGCAAACAGATCAGGAGATACTGTATATTATTGTTATACTATACTATACCATACCACACCATACATCACACCACACCACACCACACCATACCATACTATACTGTTATATTATATTGTTATATGAGATATATAGCAGGAGATATTTTATCCACATAAAGCTCCATCATAGCTGCATTATGTAATGCAGACACCTTTAATCCTGGAGAAGTTTTTAGCTTCTTCACTTCTTCATTTCTTCACTTCTTTTCAATTCATAATTATAAATCTAAATAGTATAGTTACTCATCATGGTCTTTTTAGGGATCATTAGATTTATTCAGCTGCCAGTGCCCGTATTTCATGAGTACCAACCTGCGTGTCTTAACCCAGCATATTTTTAATTCTCTGCTTTCTCTTTTAAAGGCACTTATTCCTTCCTATCTTCCAGATGCTCAACATGTTATGACTTCCTTTTTTTTTTTTAAAGGTTTTTTCCCCAAAGCCTCCCTAATACTAAAGTTAAAAATGGCTTATTTTAATAGAGATACTCCTACAAACTGGTTAAAGATAATATCCAAGTGGTGCAAAGGAATATAATTTATCATCATACTGTTTCTTAATAAGAAATGTTCTGAATATTCATGCCGATACCCCTACAGACCTGCTTGATACTTTTAAACAAAATTAATGTCCCTAAACTAGAGAGGGCCTAAGCCTAGCTTGGTTTAACATATTTCCACCAGCTGTTTTAGCAGGGAGATACAAAGGAATTGTAAATGAATCCAGATTCTGCCCATGTGGAAAAGGAGTCACAGAAATCACAAATAAGTCTTACTTAGAGGGTAGTCCTTTATTCTACAACCTTCTTTTTGCAGTGGTTGTTAAGTGAATCACTGCAGCCCTTAAGCACATAGAACACATTTGATGATTGGTAAGCAAATGCCAGTTTTAAGTGAACCAATGGATTGCGATGAGTGAGGTGGTTTTTTTTGCCAAAAACGGGGGGAAATGCCAGTTTACTGCAAAATCATTGTTTTGTAAAATGTGGTCATGTGAACATGGCCCAGTCGCTGAGTGTCCAAAGTACAGTCATGTGAAGTTGGGTGGGGGGGAGGGGAAGGGAGGAAAAACCACAACTTCAAATCTGGTCATAAGGGTAGGTCTGTTGGAATTTTGGTCACTATGCAACTGCTTGAAACTGGTTGTATATCAAGAACTATCTAAAACATACTGTTCATTTTATGCCAACATGCTCTATGAGCTGCTACTGTAATTCCAGATCTGGTATTATCCTGGTCATTCTGTTTAGACCTATTTAAACTTTTTAGATTCAAATGATTTTATCTCTTTAAGCATGACCAAATTGACTGGTCATTGACTACAATAAATATGATGTTCTATTCTATTCCACATTGATAGTGTAAGGCCCTGTTGGATCCTGATTTGGAGGAGGAGGTTGGAACTTCCCTTTGCCCGAGTGCCCGAAGGGGCTGAGGATGATGTAGTCCAGGACCATTCAGCATTTGGAGGGGTGGCCAACTGGATGGGGAGCTGCCCAGAGAGGGTCAGCTATGGAGGGTCTGCAGTGACAACAGGTTACAGAGATTGTCTCCACTGAGGAACAACTGCTGCTCCTCGCCTGATCCGTGGGCATGGAGAACAGACCAGGTGGGTGCGCAGCAGTTAGCGAAATTACTCGTGAGGAAGCAGCCCCATCCTTCCTCACAAGGAACACCTGGGATGGGGTAATTTAGCTGGACACTGGGAAAGATGGGTTTGTCGGGAATATCTGTTTGCTTTGACATGTATCTTCCCAGCTTACATAGACACTGCCTTGTGAACATTGGATTGTGTTTCTTGGCCCTGAACTGTGGACTTCGTTGTGGATTTTGGACTTGGCTCTTTGACTGTGCTTTGATTTTTCGAAAGCTGGACTCTGTGTTGTGGACTTGATACTTGTGTGGATATTGGGACTTCCCTCTTTGCCTTGTGGGTTGGCTAGGACATAGTTTGTGGAACCAGGGAATTCAGACTGAGCGAAAACTGCGGGGCTGGCACTTCACCAGCAACATTGGTGGGTCATTTGGTGCTGTGTTAATTGTGCAATAAATGGACTCTGCTTGATCTCTGCCTTGCCAATGTGTCTAGAGTCAGAACAGATATATAGCCCAATGTTGTTGAATTTTTTTTTCAATATCTGTAATTTTTAAAATAATTTCCATACTCAGACTGCGTCCTGGCTGACCTTATCGGGCAGGGTAACTAAGCAGAATCAAGCTTGATTAATTCTCAGATGAGAGGCCTACAGGAAATCCTAGAGCTGGGAAATCAAAAGAAATCCTGTAAGAAAGCAAAACAAGTCACTTCCATACCATTTCCAAGAAAACTGAAATGAAATCACCAGGAGGAAACATTTAAACCTGCCATTAAATAAGTTATCCTTTTCAAGTGACATTTGCTGCTCAAGCCTAGGATGAAGGTTTTTAATTAGGGCAGTGCCTGCTTTGAAGTGATTTGGGTGAAAGTCCATTAGACCTTGTTATTGCAAAGCAGCTTTTTGTTTTTAGTAAAGCAAGTCCTGGGTTTCCCCCCCCCCCCTATCTTCCGCACAAGGCAGAAAAAAAGGTGCATCGTTAATGCACAACAAAGAAGAATTGTGCTTACCTGTGGTTCAAAGCACATGCTCCAAAACATTTTCAAAATATGAAGAGTTTCAATGCCGCCTCTTAACGTTGATCCGGAAGCAACTGGTGCTGTTTGCCTTTTGAATCATTGATTTCTCTGTTAAGGTGTTAAGGAGACAGAGAGATGGCCCTGGAGCAAATATTCAGAAACTATTAGGCAAACCGAAGTCCAGGAATGGGGGATAGTATTATGAAGAGATTCAAGATAACTCTTCTCTGAATCATTGGGGCATAAGAGGAAAGGAAGCAGAAGCACAATCAGACTTGCAAAATTTTGTTCTTACAGACATTCGGTATAATAAAGTATAGTCTAGTTCTTTCTATGGAGTTGGTTTCCTGATCAGCTCCACCTCAAAAAGCTAATAGAAGGGGATGCACAGCCTGAATCCCCCTCTGTTGATCTTTCAGTCTCTGGTTTTACTTTGATCGTGAGATATGATTCATCTTGCAGCTTATTACCATTGATTGAAAAGGTGAAAGGACATTAATGTGATCTCAGTCACATCAAGTCCTGTTTCATTTGGGGGGGAAAGAGACCATTGTTCTTTGATAAAAATCATGTTTCGTTTTTGACATGTCTCCTTTATAAAAAAACCAAGAGAACAGCAGTGGAGGGATAGAGTAGGGATTACATCTGAGAATCAAACTCCATGTCATATGATGCCCTGCAAAAGAAGAGAAGACTGGAAGAGAAAAGCCACTGACATTCCACTTACAAACAGACTTTTTTAGTTTTCATAGGCTGCTCGGAGAGTAAAAACAATATATGACAAAAGACAAATATCAGTAGCTGTTATTGAACAACTGGTTCAAACCAACAGGCTTCATTTTATTCTGCTCAAATGAGACCCTTTGGGAACCTCTCTAAATGCTGTAGCTTTGGACATAGACCGATACGGTACAGTGTTTTATTTTGATTTTCAGAAGCATGTTAAAACAGTTTATATAAATGCCTGAATGTTGTTGCATTCCATGGATAATTGACACACACTGTTTTTGTCCATAATCATAGAGAGCTTGCTCATTTCTGCCATCTGTCTGTTCACATTCTTCTATACCAATGAATGCCTGAGATTGGAGCTTAGAGGTTTAGCTACCACATGATATCCAGTCTCATGCCTCTTCATCAAGTGATTTTCATCTCCTTCTGATTTCCTGCAGGAACTGCGTCCAGTTCTCTCCAACCTCAGAACTTGCAGTCAGCTGGGCTGGTGTGATTTTGCTGCCCTTTTCAATTTGACCCAATCACAAATTCTTCTGCTTTCTAATTTTGCACAAGAGCTGCACAGTTGCAGGACCAGTCCTGTGAAAACGAACAAGACTAAGCACCTTTTACCTAAAATTTAAAACCAAAAGAGACCCTTGAAAGGCTTGTTCATAGTTTGGGTTTATTATGAACCTGGGCTCACTAGAGCCTAACAAACTTTGGGGAACACTTTAATTGTTTATGGGACGCAATGGCTCAGTGGCTAAGACGCTGAAGTGGTGGATCAGAGAGGTTGGCAGTTCGGCAGTTCGAATCCCGCGTAATGGAGTGAGCTCCTGTTACTTGTCCCAGCTTTTGTCAACCTAGCAGTTCGAAAGCATGTAAAAATGCAAGTAGAAAAATAGGGACCACCTTTGGTGGGAAGGTAACAGTGTTCCGTGCACTTTCAGCATTAAGTCATGCCAGCCACATGACCATGGAGATGTCTTCGGGCAGCACTGGCTCTTCGGTTTTGAAATGGAGATTCCTAGAATCAGGAACGACTTATTTATTTATCCATAGTGTCTTAGGCATGTATTATAACTTGGCTTGCTGGCAGTGACAAGGCATTTCTGAAAGTATTTCTGCACTTTTATTCTAGCCTTGAATTCTTCAGGCTCAATAGAGCGTAAGCAGATGTCAATGTGCTGCAGATGCTCAGCCAGGATGCAAAGGAGAAAGTGCTGAAGGGCCTATTCCTCTGTTTTCTTGTGCCCCTTCATGGATCACAGGCAAAGAAAGCCAGAGCAATGTTTATGCAAATCAGAAATGGTTAGATTAGATGTGTCACGGGGTTGTTTTTCTTTAGAGATTTTATACGGGCTATTGGATATTTAACTCTGTCTCCAATTATACTCAGTCTGGACATGTGCACCTAAATTTAATTAGTATAAAATGCCATAAGCATAAATGATAAACAAAGTGAGAAGAAAATTGCATAATATCTGCATTCCTAAATCCTTTAAGCCTCCCATTTCATTATCCTGGTTCTTCGCTTTGGGGATTCAATTCCTTCTTAGCATCTAAATGAGCTTTAAAAAAAACGGACCACGCGGTCAAAATGACTGTCAAATAGTCTGTTTTCTTTTTCAGGAGTTAATAGTTCCTCTCAGAAACTACTTCCTTCTGTTTGTTTGTTACCTTGAGGTGTGCGTAGGGTAATAAAAAAAAAAAGTCAAGACAGTAGCTAACAACCATGCAATTGAAGCCCTGCCTTTTGGAACATGTCAATGACACACATTAAAAAGGAGCAGAGCTTCAATTGCAGGATTGCTGTCCTGGGTTTTTTGATTTCCCTGTGGTTCCCCCAGTAAACCCGTCTTGGAAAGAACAACCTACAGTAAATGTTAGTTAGCACTCAGCCTAAAACTACCATATTTCCCTAAGCAATTTTGAAGGATGGATCCTCATGATGTTGCCATTACTTCCATCTTCAACCTACCATAGAGGCAGCTTACATTTATCTTTAACTGTTCCAGTTTCTTTTTTCTGCACACACAATTTCCACTGCAATGTCATCTATGATGCTTCTTCAGCAGTACTAGAAATGCATTGGTGAAGGCATTAGATATTTCCCAGAACTTGCTTAGCATGTCCCCTACAAGGCCGTTTGGGCTGCAAGAGGGATATGACACCTGGCTTCTGCAGAGCCACTTGCCCATGTCATAACTTCCCAGCTGCTTTCTGAAATATGTGTTGGGTATTTACATGAGCTCCTTATTTTTTTATTTTCTTTCTTTATTTTGTCAAGCATATATTAGATAACAGATATAATTATAAATATGATTATGAATAGATGAAATGGATACAAATAAAAGGAACATTAGGACAGGGACGGTAGGCACGCTGGTGCGCTTATGCACGCCCCTTACAGACCTCTTAGGAATGGGTGTGAGGTCCACAGTAGACAGTCTTAAGGTTAAAGTTTTGAGGGTTTGGGGATGAAACCACAGAGTCGGGTAGTGCATTCCAGGTATTGGCCACTCTGTTGCTGAAGTCGTATTTTCTGAAATCGAGTTTGGTGCGGTTTATCTATCTTAAGTTTGTATATATTGTGTGCTGGTGTATTGTTGTGGTTGAAGCTGAAATAGTCATTGACAGGTTTACAGCTGTTTTGAAAGTGTGGCAGGCATATCTTTAAGTTCTTGGATGCGAGTAAATGTATGCATGTAGCATCTTAAGTTTATCCAACCAGGGAAGCAATAAAAAAACCCTGTTTGCATTAATGTTATATTGGCACAATGAATGTTGGATAACTCTAGAAGGCACTGCAAATTGTTAATACTGAAATGGCCATAATAAGGCAGAGAAATTGGCAAGAGCTAGAGTGTCTAGGCTAGTGGGAGAGAAGACACTACTCTGATTGCTGGTCTGTTCTTTTTTTTCCTGGGGCTCATTTCCTCTCCAAAGTTGAAATCCATTACTGAATTCTACATTGAATACCTTTAGCTCTAAAAGGGAAAGGAAGAACCAATTACATTTCAATGGACAAGAAGAATTAATTAATGAATTAATAAATACACACATTCGTATCTGTTCCCAATACCCAGTAACTCTTCTCATTTTATCTCATAACTGCAGCATCCCACATGCATCCGTTGGTTTTCTTTTACGCATGGGTTTTAGCACTCTTCCAGAACAGTGATAGCTATTTTGGAATGTATTTAGTTGACTTTATTCCGCCTTTATAATCATTTATAAATAACTCAAGACAGCAAATATACCTAATACTACTCCCTCCTCCTGTTTTCACCACAACCACCACCTTGTGAGGCGAGTTGGACTGAGAGAGAGTGAATGGTCCAAAATCACCCAGTTTTAATTCATGGTCACTCATTAACCACCAGACCAAACTGGATTTCAATGGTACTGTACCAGTGATGGCTAACCTTGTTGCCATCATGCGTGGGGGGAGTGCGTGCACGCGTGCCAACACCCATAATGCAGTGCCCTCCCCCAACGCATGCGTGCACAACCGCCCCCTGTGCTGAGCCTCCCGCGTACGTGCATAGGCCTCACTCTGGGTGACCCGTTTTCAGGAGGCTTTCCTGAAGCCTGGGGAGGGCGAAAAATGGCCCAAAGGATCGACTGGAAGTTTGTTTCCGAAGTTCCGGTTGGCCCGTTGAGTATGTTTTTCGCCATCCACAGGCTCCGGAGGCTTTCCTGAAGCCTGAGGAGGGCGAAAACAGCTTCCCCCCACCCTCTGGAAGGGCAAAAATCAGCTGGCTGGCATAGGGCAACGCCTCATGTGCTCTCAGATATGGCTCCGTGTGCCACCCGAGGCACGCGTGCCATAGGTTCGCCATCATGGTACTGTACCATGTCCAAAGGATACAGCATAATATCAACTGAAACTCAGGCTCTCTTTAAATGTGTCTGCACAAAACCAGTGTGACAAAGCTGTAAGGGCAGCCTTGTTCTTTGGGTTCATGACAGGAGCACAACCAGTATCCCAACTACTTGGCAGCTGGAGCAGTGCAATTCCTACTTTTCTGCTGACTGAAAGCCTGGAGGAAAGCTCTTTAACATAACCACAAGGGGCAGCCCCATGATCAAATGGATGACTTCAAAGGTGGCATCCACTTTGTGGGCCTCCTTTCCCAAACATAAGGGCTCAAAACACTTTACTTGTTGCCAGGAAAACATTGGACAGTATGGGTACACATTTGTGTGTGTATATTTTACAGTAAGGGTTTCACACCCACAAATATATACAGGACCTATCAATACAAATATATGCAATGTTTGTACTGTAGAACTACTTAACAGTTCCTGGGTATTTGATACAGTTTTATGGCTTTGCCTTATCCTTTTTTAAAATATATGCTGCTTCTCCCTCCCAAACTAGAGTCTGTCAATATTCTTCTTGAAAAATAAAATCACATGGCTAATAGATTATGGGATCTGTAACATGCCAATTCTAGGTAAACAGATATACTAGTTCTTTCCTCAAGAAATATATATTTGGCCTCTTCAGATTTATCTTCTTTGCTCTCTTTTACCCTTCGAATAGTCATTGAGCAGTTTCCAAATTTGGAGAGTCATTGTACGAATAAAAGAATAAGTTGCTTTTTAGCAAACAAAACAAAAACCCTACTCCACCCTCCAGATGTGCAAATTGCCCAAAGCTTCCAGGGTTTTGCAAAAAATTACACAAGAGGTGAGAGACACTGAAAAGCAAGTTGTGTATAATAGGAGGGAAATGCTACCGCATAAATCCAACATGTAACAAAGGGGGTAGGTGGGAAGGAAAGGTACCATATAATGCTACTGTCACACAGCTTGCTAAAGTTCATCAGTTCCTAACTTCTTGTATAAAGTTCCAAATAAATCAGATGAAGCAGGGTTGATTCGATGACATGATTAAACCCTCTTAAGAGTATCAATGCTGCAGTACTTGGGAGGGAAGGGGGGGGAATGAAAGAATAAGAGCTGTAATGCTTTTAGGATGGACATTAGTCTGTCAAAATCCATCTGGATCTTGAGCCTATCTTTTAGGGTGTTAGCTATTCCTGCCAGCTTAGTATCATCTGCAAATTTGGTAAGTTCCCCTTCTATTCCCTCATCTAAGTCATTTATGAAGGTATTGAAGAGTACTGGGCCTAAAACGGAACCACTGCTTACTTCCCTCCATATAGACGTAGACCCATTAAGGTGGAGTACGATTTGTCAGCCACCATCTGGTGGTGATGCTAGTATCTTAAAGTTGCCAAGTTTGAAGGACATTGCCTTAAATACATTCTCATGAGTAGAGCTGATTTCAGTAATAACCTTCTCTCATTCTACTTGCATTATTGTTTTTGCATCCTTTTCTTCAAAGTTGTTATTTTTTGAGGTTAATAAATATTTGCTCCATTAAGCATGGAACAAATTAACTGGCATTACTTCTCAAAATGAAGAAGCTGTAAATTGGCAGATTCTGGACCATTATGAAACAGTTGCTGCTGAAAGCCTTTGCCATAAATAAGCTGTTCTACAACAGCCTATCATTCTAACAAACAAAGCCAAGAACATGTAGTGTAGCTTTTCTAGCCTATCCTCCTTGTTTCTTAGAGGGAAAGAACTGAATAAAAAGTGGCATTTCTCTTCCAATCTTCTCTTCTTTTGCACTACGCCTTAGTGTGCTGTGTGAACCCAGCCCTTCTGGGGTATCAACCGAGAAC
Source organism: Pseudoxenodon macrops (assembly GCA_032467955.1). Lineage (NCBI taxonomy): Eukaryota > Metazoa > Chordata > Lepidosauria > Squamata > Pseudoxenodontidae > Pseudoxenodon > Pseudoxenodon macrops. The sequence continues at coordinate 60,364 of JANHFT010003588.1, read as the reverse complement.
TTGGTTGGTAAAGTATGAATTTAACAATTGTACTTAATCCAGCAAATTATGGTTTAAGAGAATGCATGAATCCAGTTGCTGCATTATATTTCTGGCTGTGTACACGACACCCTGGATGAAATTGCTCTCTCTCACTAGTTCAGTGTAAATTATTATTGGTTTACTTATGGTTATCTCAACTAAGCCCATTTATTGGACTTCTATATAGGTAGTCCTCGAGTTACAACCACAACTGACCCCAAAATTTATGTTGCTAAGTGAAACATTTGTTAAGTGAGTTTGCCCTACTTTACGACTTGTCTTGTTAAGTAAATAATTGGATTTATTAAATTAGTAAAATGGCTGTTAAGTGAATCTGGATCCCCCATTGACTCTTGCTTGTCAGAAGGTCACAAAAGGTGATCACCTGATCCTGGGATACCGCAACCATCATAACTATACACCACTTGCCAAGCATCTGAATTTTGATCATGTGACCACGGGGATGCTGCAAATGTCATACGTGTGAAAAATGATAATAAAACTCAACTTTTTTCAGTGCCCTTGTAACTTTGAACAGTCACTAAATGAACTGTTGTAAATTGAGGACTACCTGTAATGCATCAAAGCAAAAATTAATCAGTGGTTGTGTTTCCTTAATTAATTGAACCATTAATTAACCACCATCCACAATATAATTTAGATTAGCATGTTGTGAAATCTCAGCTAATGTGTGTCTTTCAAACAAGATGGCCTGGAGCAAAATGTGCTAAATTAAACTCCTAATCCAAGGAAGTGAAAGAGAAAATGAAGAGAGGGAAATTACTGATCCATTGTATGAGAGGATACTCTGATTATGGAAGGCAATGTCTTCCATGACAAAAAATCTCAAAAATAAGTACCATATATATATAAAAAACATAAAATGGAGAGAGATTAGATGGAAATTTCAAGGGATAGAAAATTAAGCATGTATATAATTTATCTACTCAAAATAGCAAGGCTATTGGTATAATAATCAATCATAGTAAGATATACCACCCTATTTCTTTAGAAAATCTATGCTTTTGGTTCACTTCCAATAATTCAGATTTTGTTGGATGTGAAAGAAATATAAACCTTAAAATGTATGTTTCTGAATCTTGACTGAAACTGCTGAGTCATAAAGACCTATGTTTCAGAGGTGACATTTGTGTAAAAGTCATGGATTATTCCCACTTAAAGGTAAACAAGATTGCTTATCATTGCAGTGGAATAACGTCACAGATTATCTAAAGAAGATGGGTAACCTTGCTCAGTCATGCAAGATAGGCAAGGTAAATGGTTTGTTCTTGCAAGTGTGGAAAATACACATTCTAAGAAAAGCAGCACAAGAATATGGGAAAAAGAGCAACAGTAATGGCTGATCTCTCCTGTGACAACCATACTGTGGTGGATGAGTTCAGTGGCAATCTATCTTCTTCTCTTCTCCTTACCCTAGGATGGAAACTCTAGAACTAGCTGCAGTGGGGAAAATACAAGGGAGAAAAAGCAGCAAAGCAGCATGAATTCACTAAATGCACTTTAGGTTATCGTATTCTAGACCAGGGTTCCCCAACTCCTGGACTGTGGCCCACTACCACACTGTGGCCTATTTGGAACCAGGCCATGTGAGAGGTGGGCCAGCGTGTCTGCGTGCAAACAGCTCCACTCATGCAAGTGGTGGTCTGGCACACAAACACATGAATGCTGGCCCACCACTCATGCGGTCCAGTTCCCCCCTCCCTCCTCCCCCAAGCTGGAGAGCTAAGTCACAAAGTTTTGGGACTGCTGTTCAAAACAATCAGCCCATATAATTAGCTTATGGTTCTATTTCTCATTTACTCATACAATCAGGTTAAGTTAAGAGTTATACACACAGTTTTACAAAATAAAGAGAGACAGGTATAATACTATCATCTTTTAATTCTCTGCAACAGCAGTGTCAAACTCAAGGCTTGTGGGCCGGATCCCACAGGTTGCTTATATCTGACCTGTGCCGCCGCCCTAGAAACAGTGAAGGACTGCCCCGTAGTGCCTCTGCCTGCAAAAATGGAATTCCGGAGGACCGCATGCGACCCTCCTAAGCTCTGTTTTCACTGGCAAAGGTTTGCAGGAGGCCGTCGCAGCCAGAAACAGAACTCGGGAGCATCAGACACAAGTGACGTCGAGCTGGCCATGGCCATCCTGGCCACGCCTTCCAGGCCCCAAACACAACCTTGATGCTGCCCTCAATGGAATTGAGTTTGACACCCCTGCTCTGCAACGAATGATAACTTTAAAGGGTAGGACATTTTAACTACCATCAGTATGCATCTTAATTCAGTGCACATTTGTTCTATTGTACATAACAAAATTATTTTAAACATGAAAATAAAGTTTTGCTCACGTGTGGTTGTATAAATTAGTGAACAGACTAGTTTGCACACTGAGTTGCTAGTTGCTTACTTGTTACATGGTGAGAAATATTTAAAATTTGTTTATACAGGTATTATGGCTATTTTGTTATATACTGAGCTGAACCTCCTCCCTGTGTGTTATATGTTTTATCCATGGTTAATGTGTATGAGGGCGGAAAAGTAATTTAAAGGAGCAGAAAAGATTTTTCAGGAATATAGTCCTACATATACTTAGTGAAAGCTAAAAAAAGTAGACCTTCTCAGTAAATTAGTACAGAATGCAATTATACTGCACAATGATTATATTTTATATTTAGATAAATTTAGATTTTGTCTTGAATAATCTGTCTTAAGTAGAAAACAAGAAGCACATTATTTGAAGACAGCTGATGACCAGAAGGTTATTAAATGCATACAGATACAAATGTAATCTTTGAGATGGAATAGCATGAAAGTATTTCAGAAAATTGTGAATTCTTACATTTTCCACATACTTATCAAGTATGACTTATAAATGACTACGTTTATAGCAGTTATATGCACATTTACTAATAAAATGTTCCACTTAGTTCAAAAGAACTTATTTCCTGGTGATTGTGTTTAGCATTTTAGCTCTAGATTGCAAATAAGTATACTTATTATTACTCAACTATTTAGAGAGGACTTTCAGTGTTTAAGCTTAGGTTTGTATTGGGCTATTAAGAAATTGACACTGACATGTTCCAATTGTTAAGCCTATCAGTAATGTAACTGAGAACTTCGATCCCTCTTTCTAATTGCAAGTTCATAAAATGAAGCACATCTGCGTCTTATCTGCAACAATTCTGTGTATAGAGATGTTCATATTTTACTTGAAGTCAGAGGTGAAACTTCTCATTCAGTACAGTAGAATTTAACTAGTTCACACTGTTTAATCTTCATAAGATCGTCTTAGTCAGTTTAGAAAGTAACTAAATCCTGTGAAGGATTTTTGTAGTGTTTAGACTTTATTTATTATTTATTTATATATATTTATATTGCCGCCTATTTGCACATGGCGACTCTAAGAGGCTTACAGAATATAAAACCTCACATAAAAATAAAGCTAATAAAAAAGAGTCATATAATAAATTAATATAATAAAATCACCTCCCACCCCAGTGACAACACCTCACAAGAGCCCTTGTGGGAGCAGCCCTCCCTAGGCCTGCTAGCACAATCAGGTCTTCAGTGCCTTCCGGAACAGTATTAGAGTTGGGGCCATTCTCATCTCTGGGGGTGGGAGAATGATGTCCCAGAGAGAGGGAGCCACCATGGATAAGTATACCACTTTAATAGTATAAATGCTGTTTTTTATACAGCTACACTGATTTACAAGGTGATGATACAAGTCTGCACCTGACAATAGTACTGTAGAATTGCTAGTATTTTTTATAAGCCATATATTTCATAATTGGCAACATATAGGCATCTGATAAGAGTGGCACACACATCTATGATAAAAACTTGACTAACTGTTTACTGCAGCATCAAAATACAAATCTGACCTTTCTTATTTGTATCTTAACAGCTTGGGAAGGTACATAGTTTGCATCATAATATCACAATGCACGATTTGTAATTTGCCCCTCCTGCTTACTGCAGAGCTTACTGCTTACTACTGATGAAAGAGTATTGCAAGACAAGCCTCCGCTGCGTTTATATCTGCACCAGAGTATAATCTATGTCTGCCAAAGGGGCAGTGTTTGCATCAAATCAAACTCTTTTAAGTTTTCATCTATTTGACAGAGCTTGCGATACTGTGGATGACTGTTTTACTGAATGACTAACTTCTTGAACAATATACTGCATTGTAAATTAAGTGTAACAGAGTAACAGAGTGGGGAAAGGGACCTTGGAGGTCTTCCAGTCCAACCACCTGCTCAAGCAGGAAAACCCCATACTATTTCAAAAGGTTGTCCAATCTCTTAAGTATTACCGAATGGGTTCCCACTGTTTTCCTATTAACTGATCCATGATTTACTCAAATCATCTGTCCGAGTTTGCATAACACGTTGACAGTGTTCTGAAAATATCCTAAGCTATAATACCGCTTTATAAAGCCTTAGTAAGACCACACGTAGAATACTGCATCTAGTTTTGGTCACATTGCAAAAAAGATGTTGAGATGTTGGAAAAAGTCCAAAGAACAACTAAGATGATAAAAAGCCCGCAGACTAAAACATTTGAAGAATGGTTGCAGGATTTGGGTTTGGCTAGCCTAGACAAAAAAAAGGACCAGGGAGGACATGATAGCACTATTCCAGTATTTGAGAGGCTGCCACAAAGCAAAGGGGGGGGCAACTTATTATCCAAAGCACCTGAGGGCAGGACAAGAAACAATGGATGGAAACTAATCAAGAGGAGAAGCAACCTGAAATTGAGGGGAAATTTCCTAACAGTAAGGACAATTAACCAGTGGAACAACTTGCTTTCAGATGTTGTGGGTGCTTCATCAGTGGAGGTTTTTAAGGAGAGACTGGGGGGGGGGTCCCTTGTCTGAAATGAGTCAGGTCTGGTTCTCCTGCTTGAACAGGGGGTTGGACTAGAAGACCTCCAAGGTCCCTTCCAGCTCTATTCTGATTCTATAGCGTGCTTGGCTACCGAATCTGAGTACGTGACCTGCGTTTGCAACCTTTGAGAAGGAAAAAAAAAACGTCACCGAGAAATCAGATTAAAGCTGACAGATCCCAGACCGAAATAACACTGGAATAGTAAAGGCATAAACTCCAAAAAAACGAGGCCACACGAAATCGAGATGCCGGTAGCCACGAATTCAAGAAGCCGAGAAGGGGGAAATCCAAGCACCCCCCCCCTCCACCTTAAAAAGAACTCAGGCTTTTCCACCCGCGGCGTAAGAAACGGGCGTTCATTCAATGAGGTCAAGATTTAGAGCTACTTTCCTATTGGCCCTTCGGCTACACGTGAGGGCGGAGTGGGTACGGGGAGGGGCGTCTCGGACGGGAGGGGGCGGAACCTTCCTTGCGTGGCCTGGCGGGTGGTTTAGGTTCAGGGAATTGCTGTTGCTGCCTCCGCCGCTGTTGCAACTGCTGGAGTGGGCGGGCTCTCGGGTTTCCCTGGCGACGAGAAGTGGGGGGGGGGAGGGAAAAGGGAGGGCTTTGAGGAGGCCGGATTCTGCTCTGCCATGGGCAGCGGTAGTTGGCCGCCGCCGGCTCCGCTGTCAAAGGGAGGAGGACGAGGCTGGCGGAAGGCCGGGCTGAGTAAGGCGCTTTTTGCGCGGGCGGCGGGAGCAGGTAAGCGGCGGGGAAGGAAGTGGAGGGATTCGACTCGGCGGCTGCCTCGGAGCCGGGGCCTAAAAAGCAAAGCAGAGCAAAGCAGAGCGAGCGAGCGGGCATCTCTCCTTGGCTGCTGGGTTGGCACCGACAGCCTTGCACCGCCTCGCTTCTTGAGCTGGCGCTCTCCGCCCCTAAAGAGCGGCTCTCGGTGCCGCGCTTGCTTCGGTTAAGGTTGCATCCTGCCGGGCTTTGCCAACCTTCTTCCCCTTGGGCCGCTTTCTTCTGGGTTGGCGGGACACTGTCGGGTCTCCTGGGTGCCCAAAGGGAGGGAAGAAGGGAGCTTAAAACTTGCAGGCACTTTCCCCTTCCTTTTTTTATTTTAGTCTTTCCTGCAACCACAGGCATTTCTTCATGAATGATTATCATCATCCCAGCGACCACCTTTTTGCTCTACCTTTTTTTATCTTAGAGGAAAGGAGCACGTTCAGATTTGGCAACCTTTTGGGACAGTTAGTAACTTTTGTGTTTGTTTGTTTTAAAGCCAAGAATCAAATGGAGTTTGCTGCCCCTGAAGAGGGTCCTGCCTCCATCCTGTCAAATGCAGATTGCCTTTTCATGGGGGTGGGTGGGTAAGAATAGGTTCTGCCTCTCTTTTCCTCTTGGGCTCTCTGCTGCCTCTGCTTCATCATCATCATCATCATCATCTGATACATTAGCAGCTTTGACGAGAATGCAGGACTTGTTCTTGCCAGGAGGCCAATACTCAGCTTAACTCCCCCCACACGTCTGTCTGGGATCATCAGACTAGCTGCAAGAAAATGGTAGGGAAGCAAGGATGGTTAAATTAGCTGTAGCAGCCCTGAAGTTGGGTGTAGAAGGAAAACAATGCACTGTTAATCCTGGGCACCAGTTCTCATTAACACAGACGCAGAATGTTGTTGCCAGGTGAAGGTGAGGACTTCATTATAGCATAGGATAAACTACAAGTCTTGCTGGAAATCTTGAATATGAAATGCACTTGGGGCTTTTCCTTTCCTGTACGGCCTTGGATAATTTCCTCATATTGTCTCTAATTGCTATGGTTAAATTTATGATTCCCCAGTGTTTTGTTTGTGCTGTAGAAAACCCAAGAGTCGGCAGGTCACAAAATAGACTTGGTCCAATTCATGTAAACACACAACTTGATTATTGATGATATATTTTGGGGGGTGGGGTGGAGATTTGCACATGCATTGATGTATAAACTGTCAAATAGATTGGGTTAATACAAAATATAAGGCATAAATTATGTGTTTCAAATATTGAAAGCTGTTCAGAGTTGGACAATTTTAAAAATCAACTTAAATAGCTAAACCAATGTTAGCACTAATCAGGCTTAATATTTTGTTCAGATGCATCGATTAAGCTATCTGATCTGGTTAAACATGTTCTATGACTGCCATTTAAGGGTAATCACAAATTTGGAATAAAGGGAAGGAAACAAAAGAGTTAAAGAATGCTTTACTCACATCAGAGTCCTCCCAAAAGAAGAAAAACTTTCATTATTTGGGAGTTACCCCTGAGCATTAAATGCCCTCATAACTGGTTGATACTATATCCAGACTTGATTTGAGCCTAGAAGAATTAAATTGGGATAAGCAAGCAATAGATTGTATGTCTTCTTCACTTATTTTTTGTGTGAATTTTAGTACAATTCTAAATTGTTTTACAAAGAAGGTTTATAATGTTACTATGGCTTACTTTAATATAACGGTCATTATGATATAACACAAGGTTGATACATTCTGAGATTAATGGGGATTTAGGAAATTGCTTTGTATTATAGCAAAGATATCTGATTGCTTAAAAATGCTGAAGATAATCTATGTACTTTAATCTTTGAAAAGCTGTGATGCTTGTGTATCATATTTTGAGGAGGGCTTGATTCGTTTTATTTGTAGAATATAAATTTGAAATTGGTTAGGTTGAGAAATAATTGTGTAATGAATTCAGTGAACTACTACCCAGATGAATACTAGAACCTGCTATTTTATACATCCGCCCAAAGTTTTATCTTCTTCATTATGGTATCTCAAGCATAATCTGAATTTGTTATCTTTTCAGCCATTATGCGTTCTATGAAGAACTTATCCACTACTTTAGATAACGTAATCGGTTAGATTGCATGACATTTCTTACACTAAACAAACACGGTTAAAGAATATAATTCTTTGCATTTTACCAGTGATCCTTTCTGAAGACAGCATTGAATGTGTTGCTTGTAAAAACGTGTTAGGCACCACAAGCTTTTTCTCTGTAGAGAGACCAAATCTCATGCAGTGTGCAGGGCAGTTCTTATTTGATAATTTTAACTGGATTTTTAAAAAAGAAAAACCCTAACTTTATAACATATTACATTTAAGGGCCCTGCAGCAATTCCAACCACAGGTGAAATGCTGCCGGTTCTCACCGGTTCGGCCGAACCGGTGAGAAAATTGCTTAGGGAGTTTGGAGAAAATTGCTTAGGGAGTTTGGAGAAAATTGCTTAGGGAATTTGGAGAAAATTGCTTAGAGAGTTTGGAGAAAATTGCATAGGCAGTTTGGAGAACTGATTAAAAATAAAGTGCAAGAGAGGGTTTTTCTCTCTCTCCCCCTTCAGTTAATAGCTCCACTTAACAGTTGCAGCTGGAATGCAGCCATACACGCTGAATCAAGTCAATAAACAACAAACTGACAGGCTTAGGGCAGGGAAACCCATCAATCACCCATCTAGAAATAGAATTAACCTCTTCCCTTCAGGAAAGACAAGATTACAAACATTTACATTATAAAGAGTATTAAGTCACACTTTTGTGATCAGCTGATACTCCCTGGAGTTTCCCAAGACCTTTTATGCCTGCTGCAGTGTTAGCTACTTCTTGTTTTTTCCTGGGGGAAAAGATACATGAGGGGACAATGATGCAGCTGATCATACAGGCTGTGAATTTAATGCATGTGTGGTCCAGCCAGCTGCATTGCTTCTGCTGTGAAGCACACAATTTAGAACATAGAGAACATAGAATAATAGAGTTGGAACCCAACTCTATTGGGTTAATGTAACCCAAGGGTTGATGGCTTTTGGCAGCACACCCAG
>JANHFT010003588.1:40870-51502 GCA_032467955.1 Pseudoxenodon macrops | reverse complement strand
TAGATAATAGAATAGAATTAGAATGGAATTAGAATAGAATAGAATAGAATAGAATAGAATATAAAATAGATAATAGAATAGAATTAGAATTAGAATAGAATAGAATAGAATAGAATAGAATAGAGAAGTACTTAATAAAATAGATAATAGAATAGAATAGAGAATAAAATAGAGAATAGAATAGAATAGGAATATAGAGTAGAATAGAATAGAACAGAGCTGGAAGGGACCTTGGAGGTCTTCTAGTCCAGCCCCCCTGCTCAAGCAGGGAGACCCTATAACCATTCCAGATAAGTAAAGCAGAATAGAGTAACGTTTATTTGGCTAAGTACGGTTAGAGACGCAAGGAATTTGTCTCTTCGCATCACCACTGCAAGGCTGAGCCCCTCGTCTTTCCCCCAACTAGAAATAGTATCCCCTCGCCTTGGGAGAAATCAGCGGATCTTCTCTAGCTCCCCCCACGCCCCAAAATCTCTTGCTTCCTCCTTTCCTGCACCACCTTTGATAAGCCATTTCCGCATCATCATCACAAGAGGAAGAGCTTTGAGTTGGGACAGGAAGAGCTGCCGTTATCAATTGCTGACTTTCCTTTCCGGTTGGAGATGTCTCACCTATTTGGCGGTCGCAAAAAAATGGGACGGGCCCGGCTTCCGATCATTGATGGGGACCGGGAATCGCCCCTGCCAGGTCACCGTGGCAAAGTTGACTCTCTTTTCAACCCGTCTTACCGACCCCTGGCTTCCGATAAGCGGCCTTTTTTTAATTCTCATTCTGCTGGGAATTAAAACAGCTGGGAAATCGTCCCGTCCGTCTCCGTTCTCGCCCCCCCGCTTCCCCTCCGAGGGAATGGTGGTGAAACTGACTTGGTACCCACGCCTGGAAGTTTGCAGGCGTGCCGAAAGATGGAAAGGAGATGGAAGGAGAAGGAGGGCTCCCCAAACAGAGAGAGAGAGAGAGAGAGAGCCAGGATAGGGAGGTGAAAGGAGACAGTTTGGGCCAGTGGTTAAAGCAACAGGTGAGAAACCAGGAGGCTGGGAGTTCTAGTCCCGTTTTAGGCATGAAAGCTGGCTGGGTGATTTTGGGCCGATCACCAGGAGACAGTGAGTTCTAGTCCCACTTTAGGCTTGAAAGGCAGCTGGGTGATTTTGGGCCGATCACCAGGAGACGGCGAGTTCTAGTCCCATCTTTGGCATGAAAGCCAATTGGGTGATTTTGGGCTAATCTCCAGGAGATTGGGAGTTCTAGACATGCCTTAGGCATGAAAGCCAACTGGGTGACTTTGTTTGGGTCAATCAGCAAGAGGCTGGGAGTTCTAGTCCCATATTAGGCATGAAAGCCAACTGGGTGACTTTGGGCCAATCACCAGGAGACAGTGAGTTCTAGTCCCAATTTAGGCATGAAAGGCATCTGGGTGACTTTGGCTCAATCACCAGGAGACAGAGAATTCTAGTCCCATTTTAGGCATGAAAACCAACTGGGTGACTTTGGGCCAATCACCAGGAGACTAAGATCTCTAGTTCCGCTTTAGGTACGAAAGCCCGCAGAAATGATTTTAGGCCCATCGCCAGGAGACGGCGAGTTCTAGTCCTGCATAAGACCGATAAGGCTGGCTGGCTGATTTACGACCACGTTTCCCACTTGCGATTCATTTTTACGACGGTAGCTGTGTCCCGTGATCGATCCCCTTCGGTCAAATTCGCTTAGCCAGCCGCGTTGCTAACTCAAAACAACCGCAGCGATTCACTCAACGTACTGCGGCCCGAAAAGGGGGCGAAACTCACTTCCCCAACGTCTCCCTTAGCCACGGGAATCTCGGGGGTCCACCCTGGTCGTACCTCGAGGACCACCCGTAGAACGAACGAACGAACGACGGATCAGGGATCCAGGGAAGGAAGCGAAGCATCCAAAATAACTAAAAACTCTAGTCTTCCTCTATAGTTGGTCTATTTTAATGCCCAGCGTTTTCTCCGCAGAGTTTCATGGTTTTGCCCCCCAAAAAAACCCTCTGAATCACCTCTTTTTGTGTGTGTGTGATAAACGGGGCAAGCAATGTGCGGGGAAGAGGAGGAAGTGAGATTTGGTTCAGAATCGGATGGCCAGGATTTCCTTTTCGCAGCTGTGTGAATAATCGGATCTCTACACCTCCCCTCTCCTTCCTCTCTTAAAACCCAGAGGGGGGCAAAAAAAAAACAGAAAAAAAAAAAGCTGATGGAAATGATTCTTCCAGATCTGGCTCTTTTTCCCCCCTCCACCCCAGACTCAACTCCTGTTCCAAATATAGGCAAAATAATTAAGACATCGCGGTGGTGAGTCCCCAAAGGTTAGAAAGGGTTTTGGTTCGGGGCCCGAGCAGCGAGGGAAGGAAGCGGCGATGTGCGCCTCGCCCTTCCGTTAATACAGACAATCCTTTGAGTTACGACCGCAATCCAGCCCAGGAGGAACGTGGCGAAGCGAAACATTGGTTTTTGACCCCTTTGGTGAGTTGTCTGGCCGCCGTTGTTAAGGGAATCGTGGCGTTTGGTTGATTCGGCTTGTCGGACGGTCGCAAAAGAGGATCCAGGATCCTGCAACCAACCGTCCTTGATATGAGTCCAAACCTCTTTGTTAGAGGCAGGAGACCCTAAACCATTTCAGACGGTCCAGCCTCTTCCTTTAAAACCTCCAGTGATGGAGACACCCACAACTTCTGGTGGCAAGCAGTTCCACTGGTTAATTGTCCTAACTTTCAATAAATTCCTCCTCAGTTCGAAGTTGCTTCTCTCCTGGATTAGTTTCCACCCGTTGCTTCTTCTCCTGCCTTCCGGAGTTAGAATCACAGAATAACAAAGTTGGAAGAGACCTTAGAGGTCTTCTAGTCCAACCCCTTTGTTCAGGCAGGAGACCCCATTCCAGACAAATGCTTGTCCAGTCCCTTCTTAGAAACCTCCAGTGATGGAAACACCCACAACTTCTGGTGGCAAGCAGTTCCACTGGTTAATTGTTCTAACTTTCAATAAACTTCTCCTTAGTTCCACGTTGCTTCTCTCCTGGATTAGTTTCTACCTGTTGCTTCTTGGTGCTTTGGAGAATAAGTTGACCCCCCTTTTCTTTGGGGCAGCCCCACAAATATTGGAAGACTGCTATCAGGTATGGACAAGAAGCAATGGGTGGAAACTAACCAAGGAGAGAAGCAACCTAGAACTAAGGAGGAATTTCCTGACAGTGAGAACAATGAACCAGTGGAACAACTTGCCTCCAGAAGTTGTGAATGTTCCAACACTGGAAGTTTTTAAGAAGATGTTAAATAACCATTTGCCTGAAGTGATGCAGGGTTTCCTGCCTAAGCAGAGGGTTGGACTAGAAGACCTCCAAGGTCCCTTCCAACTCTGTTATTTTATTCTATTTTAAATATCGGAACAGTGCTATTTTATTGTGCTATTTAATTGTGAGTTGGATTAAGGACAAATTTCCTAAGAGAGACCAATCAAGTTGGCCACGCCCACCCAGCCACATGACTAAGCCACGCCCACAGAACCCATAGGGATTTTTCTTGGATTTCACCACTGATTCCAACCAAATGCGAATGTGTATTTTTTATAGTTACATTTCATACATGACATTTCAGTGCTATGATGAAAATGAACCTATTCATAAATATAAAACAGAGTTTAAAAATAAGCCCGTGATCAGAAACCTTATGGATTCTATGTGTTTTAATGCTAATTAGGTTATCTTTTTAAATCATTTTTCTCCTTTAGTAAGTTTGTGTTGAATTCTGGATGAAGATAATTGAATAACATACAAACATGATTTCAAGCTAACTTCAAGAATTTACATTACATTCACATCTAGAAAATATACGAAAGATCTGGAATGTAGATTCAAATTTGGAATATGAGCTAATGGTTAGAAGTGCAATACAGTATGCTAGGTGTATGTTAATTAAATACATTATGAATTTACAAAAGAGTAGTTACAGTCAGGTGCTTTAGTTCTGAGCATCAAAGTAAATTTCGTATTCCTAATAGTAATTATGTAACAAATTTGTGCTTTATTATTCCTTTTCTCTCTTCCTTAATGTAAAAGTTGTTACATCATTCATCAAATGCTGGAAGTCCAGTCAAACACCTTTCTGGCTGGATTATGGATGGTAACATGTAATTCTGTATATTGAAAGAGTGATAAATACACATATACCAGCCAAATAAATGTGTAACTGAAACATGTAAATTGTTTATTGTAAGCAAGAACTTTTGTTAACATGGATACTAGATAGGTTAGATACACCCATTGGCCTTCTGAAAACCTGGCTCTGCAACCGGCTTTGGGTTCTGATGGGGTATGTCTCCTACTTTTAAACATTGTTTCATGATGTGTAAACCATCCAGAGTTGCTTAAGAGTGAGATGGGCAGCATGTAAATTTAATACATACACATATGAAGAGTAAATAATCATTTGCTTCATTCCCTGTGACAAATCAGAATATGTCAACAAGGCAAGAAAAGAATGAAAAACTTCAGCCTTTTAAAAGGATAATTGGCTCATGAGATCAGTGTGTGAAAGAGTGTAATCATCTATTCAGGCTATTCTATAGATTTATTTGCAAAACTGTTTTAGAACACAATTTAATATTGAAATGAAGGAATGAAATAATTCAAACTCACGTAATTCTAGAACAACAGATATGGTCCCAGCTCATTTGCCAGCTCAAATTACATTATGCACTCCTGTGATCATAGTGGTAGCATTAATATATTGTTATTTTTATGTACGTGGAAGTAAAGCCTCTAATCTGAAGTTTTCATGGTATTGGGACACTTTCTCTTGTCTTCTAGAACTAGCTGATGCCTGCGTATTGTGGATTTAATTCAGCTTTCTTAATGTAGCAAAATGCCTAAGGCTAAATATCTGTGCTTGTAGAGTAGTTGTAAATGAAGAAATTAGCACTTAGAATTGCTTTCTATTGAGTTGGATCATTGGCCTATCTGATTCTATATAACTGTAACTGGCAGCTATACTTTATTTATTGTTAGAATAAAACAAATAGAAGGTTAAGCAAAGACCATTCTCATTCTCTGTTACCAAGAATGGTAACTATATGAAGATGTATGGGATTGAAATGAGATATTATGCAAAGAAAGTACTCCTGTTGTCATAACAGATTGCCACTGGCTGTTTTGTCTAAACTTTGATCACCTGCAGTTAACAGAGGATATGGCTACAATTGGTCCTCTTTTACAGTAAAGCTACACAGACTGTAATCAACTGATACTATATATGTCAAATACAGCTTTTTTGATATAGAAATATATTTGCCTTCATCAGGTTTTGTTTTGTACTATAGTCATTCAGTTAATACCCTAATATTTTGTGCTGGAAAAGCTTAATAGTTGCTAAAACATGACCACCTAAAGACTGCATAATTGCCACATTTCTTTTATTTGGAATATAAGGACATTTATTAGAAATAGTGATGCTATGTATTCATTGTTGTATAATGAAATACTTATTGTTCCTTCATTATTTCACATCTTTATGTATAATTTAGGACAGTGATGGCTAACCTTTTTCTTCTTGCATGCCAAAAATGGCAGCATGTGCGCTAGCGCGCGCACATGTACCAGCACACAATCCCCCCACGCACAATTGCACTGTGCATGTGCGCACTGCGCCCCCACCCCCATTAGGCCGTTTTTCGCCCTCCAGTGGCATAAAAAATGCCCCAACAGGCAAACCAGAACTTTCGATTTGCCGGTCGGGTTGTTTTTTACCCTCTGGAGGCTTCAGGGAAGTGTCCTGAAGCCTCTGGAGGGTGAAAAACAGCTGAAAATCAAGGCCGCAAATCAGCTGGCCAGTGTGCGCAAGCACGCTGGAGTTGACAGGGCAGCACCTCGCGTGCCCTCAGAAATGGCTCCGCGTGCTTCAGAAATAGATATTCTAGATGTTTTAGATTAGCCACCCTAAGATAAAAGATTGTTATGTCTATTTTTGAAACATGATTGTGGGACTTGTAGTTTGTTTATATTTTAGCCTGATGAGCCAGTTTTGATGGTGTTAAGTTTCATTTCTTGTTGGCATTGTGGTCAGTTAACCCGCTGTTTTAGGATGTGTCTACTTCCTTTTCAGAAAGTCTTTTCCTGAACTCTCAATACAGTATTGAAAGATTCTTTGAAAATCTTTTGCTTTCAACTAGTTTTTTTTATGTTGCTTGTGTTATCAAGGATTTTTATTCATTTGCTTGTTGATTAGCTACATGTCCTTCCTTTCCTTTGGAAGCACAAGGTGGCATACACAGTACATCCTTTAAGAAATGACTGATCCAAAGTCACCTGATGCGCTTGCATGGCTGAGGCTGAACTTGAACCTGTGTTCAACATTTTAATTACTACACACACTGCTTCTTCACTCAGATTTGTATACCAGAAGATACACCATTCTAATTTTGTGTAACCATAATTACAATGGTTGCTATTCTGCTTGAGCTGAATGTACAACACTAACTAGATATTACTGGGGAAATTTGATGGTAATATCCTTCAGGAAAGTTTGTTAGATAAATCTTTGCTAACATTAGATTATTATTAGATTGGTCCTCTTAATTAAAGAACAGCCTAGAACTTTTCTGACCTTCTCTTCTGTATAATTGCTTTGGGTGGAGCTGTTTGTTGTGAGGCTGAGTCAGAGGCTCTGCAATATGTCTATCTGCTGACTTAAAATAGTTTTTTCCCCTTCCATTTATGTGTCAGTATTATTTTTTGTATGATAAAGCGAGATGAATGCAAGATAATTTTGACTTCTTTGGTTTGGTGTAGAGGATTGTAGTTTGTTACTATTGTTCCTATTGGGATTGCCTTGTTTTGGATTCAGCAGTGCTGTTCTAGTACTGCAGTGTACAAAATCAATTTACTCTGAATTCACTCTCTGGAAGAACATTTTCCACTTTTTGCAGAAATAAAATTTGCTTTTAATGCCATGGATCACATGTGTAATGGAATGTAGCTCATCTAATCCCTTCTCACAAAGCATTTTAAAAATGGAAGTAAGTTGTTATTTTCACTGAAAGTGTAAAGTGAAAAGCAGTGAAATATGGTACATGTTGTAACTTAATAATGAGTACCTTGCAATACTGATTTTGGCTTGGTTTAGAGAGAAAAACAAAGCTTGCCTTTGAGAAAGCTTCAATCTTATCTTTAGAACAGAAACTGTTATGAGAAATTATTGACTAATAATCCAGTAGTAGTGGTAGTTTCATAGGCTAATACACTTTTTTTTTGCTTAAGGGTATTTGAAATGTACTCTTAAATATCTATTTGAAAAACTAATGTATCAGTATTGTGTTATTACTTTCAAAACAAGATTGAGGATACATTCGCTTTTCAAATAAGTATGTATCTGTTGTATTTAAAAAATTTAAGAAGTCAAGTGATAAGCCAGTTGAAGACTCACTTTATAATTTACAAATAAAACAACCAGAAAATATTTGTAGGTTTCTCTAAAGCAGTACCAATTATGTGTTCATGGAAGGACAGAATGTTTTAAATGATCTTAGCAAATGGCATTAATTACCATGGGCTAGACATATTTACCAAGAAATTTACTGGAACTGGGCTTGTGTTTTGCTTTCTATTATTCATTCCTATTGATTATATGTCACCAAACCTACCATGTAGGTAGATTTTCTCAAATGCAAGCTAATCCTAATCTGGTATTTCAGACCTTCCAGTGATGCATCCATGCATGGCCACTGTAGCTTGGACCATTCACTTTGCTGCTGATCATCCTCTTCTTTCCTTTCCTTTCCTTCCATCTTTCCCAGGAGTAGAGCCTTCCACAGATCTTTGGGTATTGTGAACAAAATTGGAAAATTTGAGCCTGGTCATTTGCGTATGCGAATTATGGGTTGATTTGTTGAATAATCCATTTCTTTTCTTAGCTGCCCATAGTATTCTGAAGAGTCCTCTCCAACACCAAAAGCACCAATACAATTTCTGTCTTGCTTCCTAAAAGTTCAACTTTCATTTCCATAGACTTTCATTGGGAAATCCATTGCCTGAATGATTCCGATCTTTGTAGGTAGACATATTACAGCATCTGAATATCGTTTCCTTGGCCTTGGTTACTATTCTATAAAGTAGTAGTCTGCAATTATTTTTTGATTGTTTGTTCCTTATACATTGATCCTAAAAGACAGAAGTTATCTACCACTTCAACATCTAATTGTCAGTTCTAAGTCTAGTTGTTGTACCTATTGTCATTATCTTGATTTCTTTATATCTAATTTTAGTCCCATTTTTACATTATACTCCTTGATTTTTATATCCCGAAACTCATGGATTCTGATTACTAGGTGACTGTACTTATGGATATTAGTTATTTAGAGTATGGTTCCCCATGTTGTACATGAACACATAGCAACATACATAATACTCTTAACAGCAAGCTAAGGCCATCATCAAAAAGCAAAAATGTAAAAGCACAAAAACAAATATGTTAACAAATTTGATAAGTATTCTTTTAAGTCATTTGTAAAGATATTGAATAATCCTGGGCCAAGGACAGAGAAAATTCTGGGAAAGCCCCACAGTTACTTGTTTTCAGGATGATGCAAAACATCTTCTGATTGTCCTTATTTATTTAGTTTGAAATCTACTGTGTTGCTGTATCTTCTACTTTACATTTATCCATCTGTCCACAAGGATATCATGACAGAATCTATAACATGCTTCAGTGAAATAAAGATATTCACAGCATTCCCTTGGTCTACTAAATTTATTACTTTGCCCTAAAAAGATCTGCCATCCACCCTATACCTAGTTACCTTGCCCAAATTTAACCCCTTAATTATTGGGTTTATATATATGTATTGGAATGTCGTATTTGTTGAAGTCAAAATAATTCTCCACAACATTTCTACAATCTGTGTACATAGTTATCCAATTTTTAAAATATAATTAATTTTACAATGAAATACTATGTCATTATTTCAAAATACTTATGGATTACTCTTCATTTTGAAACTTTCTTTACACATTCTTCAAGATTTTTCAGAAAAAATAGTTCAGAATCTTATCACAAGGTTTCTTTATTAGTTGGGATGCACTCAGCCCTGCCCAGGAGAAGTGAACTTATTCAAAGTCAGTAAATGTTCGCTAGATTTCTATCAAAGTTGGGCTAGAATCCTTTTAACCTGCACTTATAGTAGTTCAATGGGACACATACCATTTTCTTAACAAATTCAAATTTAAAATAGTTCATTGTTTTCTTATCTGAGTTCTGGTACAGATAAGCAGATGTTATCATGAAAATGTATGAAATACTTTTTAAACAAATAACCATTTCTTAATATTTGCAGATCAGGTTGGTGGATTTTATAACATTTGAAGAGAATATGGATATTTTTTCCATCATCTATTTTCCCCTGGCCAACATTACAGTCTTGGATTTATAATGATTTAAAAGATGATATGTGCAAATTAAATATAGTAGATATTTGAAGCTATTAATAAAATAGATGATAGAATTATTTTTGCCCATACTTCTGTGATATATATATATATAATTAAATGTGTCAGTAATTTAAATATCTTTAAAAAATGGTCCCCAAATGTCAGTTTTGTTGAATAAATATTTAATCAGATAAATGGAATAGAAGACAGGAGACTTCTTTTTAATTAATAGAGATTTGAGTATATTGCTGTCTGCTATTATACAGCCTCAAATATATGCTTTTGTAGTATACATATTCCAAAAGCATATATTTGAAGTTTTATTATACATATATGTTTTATAAAAAGAAGCAGAACTTAGATAAGGTTAAGGAATTCTTAAACAGTTATGAAACTCACCTGTGTCCAGATTTCCAACTTCTCCAAAATATGAATAGTTCTGAAGAAAAAAAAAAGGCTATATTTTCTAGAAATGCAGAACTATTGTAGAAAGCATCTTCCTTTTTTGCCTTCTTTAAAATGATGCTTACTATATGCATTTTTTAAGGACTTCTATTACAAATTCAAAATCTGCTGTCAAGTTGATTAAGGCATCTTTTTAATTCATTAAATGTTTTGATTGAACATAGTGGTTCTGGTATAAGCACAGGTTTCTTTCTTTTTTTAATCAGTTATTTGCAAATCAGTGCTATCTCACGGAATCTGAATTTCCAGAGAGACAGATAGAAACACCAAGATTAAGAATTCATACAGGATTATAAGCTGTAGAACATGGGATATGAATCAAAGAATTATTACTTTTCTAGCTAGTGGCTGGTGATTTTTTAAACAAATGTAAACTAGCTTAGTCCAGAAATGCTTTGTTATGTGAAGGCCTGCTAATTATAGAAGAAGTATGAATTGATCCAAAAAGTACTGATTCCAGTTTGGATTATCTTTTTCTCTTCCTCTCTCATTCTCTCTTTTACACTGTGTGTTTGCGTACATTTTCATATAAAATTATTATTGTTCCAAGTTCACTATGAAACAAAAAACCAAGCAGCAAAAAGAAGCTACTGTGAAAAGCTAAAGAATCAGTTCTCAACAAATGAACCAGCAAACATGTGGAAAACTCTTAAAAATATCACCAGTTATGGCAAACCTCCTTCCCAAGCTGAAGGAAATCAACAACTGGCAGATGACCTGAATGTGTTCTACTGCAGGTTT
>JANHFT010003588.1:16362-37569 GCA_032467955.1 Pseudoxenodon macrops | reverse complement strand
GTTTTCTTGTTTTTGTCCCCAAAAACTAGGTGCGTCTTATACTTCGGTGTGTCTTATACTCCGAAAAATACGGTATATTAATAGATCATTTTGTTGGACCAAGATTAGAAAGACCTTAGTACAAGTCTACACTTATCAAACTTATCAAAGACCAGCATAGCTATTTTTATTAAAAAGTAGAGATAACATTGCAGGTTATATATACGTAATGAAAATATAGAGCAAATAGATTATTTCTACCCTGAAAAGATGGGGAAATGGATTTTTAAAATAAATGTGCAAATGTAGACATAAATTAGTGGCTTACGTTCTGTCTGTTGTGAGAATTGTATGTTTATTCAAATAAGCTAAGATGGCTCTCTATAGACCATACTTCTCATTTTGTTAAGTGAAACGTGAAGGGGAGAGGTCAGGAGAAATCTAAGCTAAATGCAGTTGAAATGGGTTCTTTAAGAACACCCATCATTTTTTCTACACTTCGCATAATGTTTCTTATCCTAAAAGGGAAGAATTGTAATGCCATGCATTGGGAAAAAGTGGATTAGTTGTAATGATGAGAACAGAAAATTTTAATACCAATATTAATTTTATCCTTATTTTAGTCTCGTCCCCTGACCCGTTATTTGCCAGTCAGAAAGGAAGATTTTGATCTGCGTAGCCACATAGAGACAGCTGGCCATAATATAGAGACTTGTTACCATGTTTCACTCACTGAGAAGACTTGCCGAGGCTTTCTTATTAAGATGGGAGGGAAAATTAAAACATGGAAAAAACGATGGTTTGTGTTTGATAGAAACAAGAGAACATTTTCTTATTATGCAGGTGAGTTATGGTCTTAGTTTTGACATGACATTCTTCCTGTTGCTGTACTAAATTATTAAATTCATATATTCTACTATTTTTGTAACTTAAAAATATTTATCTTATTGCTTACCAGTCTTGTATGTTTATATCTTGGAATGAAGTTAAAGGTTAGAATTAGTGTTCTTTCCTCATATGCTGGATCTCTCGAAGCAAGGAAATGGCCAGTATAACTGTATGAATAGATGGAATCAAAACTGGTGAATTTATTTGCATAATATATGAATTGGTATTTTTCAAATTAAGGACCTGGTCACTTATTGTTTTCTAAGACTTTTTTTGTCACAAGTCATCAGTATTTGAAATCATATATATGTTTTGGCTAGAAAATTAGGACTATTTCAAGTTCAACTTGCAATCTGGAGAATCTCACATCTGCCAAAAGCTAGTTTTTTTCTGCTTGTTTTCTGTAATTGGCAATCCTGCACTGTGCAGTTTACATTAGTTGATATTATAGCAAACCAGTAAGATTGGCAAGGAGGCCACGGGAGGTTTAACAGCAAGGAATGCAAAGGCAAGTGTAGCCTAAAGAAATACAGTTGTGTGACTGACTTTTGTTCCTATGCTATGTCTCTTGAGAAATTAATAATGACCTTCTCCACCTTTGGTTCTACCATCAGCAATCTTTCTCTAACTAGTATTTCAAACCATAGCTAAAAGCTTTTATTAGGTTTGAGATAGAGAAATTAAAAAAATACAGCTGTGTACCAAATGACCAATAATTTTTGGAACCAACTACAGACAGACAAACTGGCTGATCCGTTGGTTGATTGAGTGATAGATTGATCTTGGGACATAGTAAATACGTCTTCCAGCTAAGAAATACTGTACTTTATTTGGAGTATGCCTTGTTGATATTCTGATGTGTTAATGTATTGTCAAATCAAACTGATACCCAACTAAAACACCAGTTTATTTTAAATTAAGTAGAGGGTCTTAGTGTTAATCTGTAATCTCTATGATGACTTGTTTGTTTCAACCCAGTTTTTTATTTTATTCTAGACAAACATGAAACTAAATTAAAAGGGGTAATTTATTTCCAAGCCATTGAAGAAGTCTATTATGATCATTTAAAGAATGCTTGCAAGGTAAGAAAAGATGCATATCTTGCTTTACTTAAAATATATTTTTAATGTTTAGATGAAGTAGACTGTCAAGTTGCAAAGATTTCAAGTTGCCATAAACAAGAAGGGGGGAGGAGAACTTCACATAGACACTAATTATAGATAATAATAGAAAACGCCACTTAATAGCAAAAACCTGATGGTTTGAAGAACAGTATATGAAAATATAAGGGAAAATAGAGGGAAATTAATAAATCATTTGAAATGAAATGTACTATCCAGATGCTAAGAAATTTTAAATATCATTACTTTCTCGCCATTAATTCAAATTAATTTACAAATAAACGTTATATTTTGATCAACCTTAAGCATAATCACATTTATACGTTTTTTTTCTGTAATGAAATCGAGGCAAAAATATTCTATTCAAAAAACTTAATGAGACTATAAATCCTATGCACATTTTGATTTTGACCATTTAGTTAGAGAGATCATGGTTTTGTGGTAGTTTTTTTGCTTTCCTACCTACATATAGAATTTTCCAGCTAATACAATAAATGCAGTACAATAGAGTACTAGTATTCTACTATAGAAACATGCAACGATGGCAAACTGTTTGGGCACAGCATATCAAAACTTTAGAAAATATATAACTTGACTTGACTGGTGTATCACACACACACACACCATTCCCACCCCCACCCTGAACAAAAGGGGCATCTCTGGATCCCCTGCCCAGACTCTTCTCTCCTCTCTCATACCCCCCTCTCTGGAACTTCTGGAAGTCATGTGAGAAGGCCCATGGAGCCTCTGGAGCATCAGAAAATTGTAGAACAATGTTTGCACAATTTAGAGATGCATCAGAGGCTGTGTGAGAGTAAGGACCTCTCGCAGAACTGCTGGATGATTAGAAGGCCTGGCGTGTCATCAAAAATGGCATGGCATGTCAACTGTGACACACATATCATAGATTCATCGTCATTGGAAAAGTATTGTTTTCCTCTGGAATCTGTTCAAAATTCTAGTTTGGAACCTAAAATGTATAAACTCTGCACAGCCTCTAGGTGTTGCAGAACTACAATTCCCAGCCTACATAACTAGTAATGTTGAGACATGTTCCCTTTTTACCCAAAATAAGAAAGTTTTGTTTTTAAATCAGTCCCTCATCACAAAATAACAAACAGTATACATAAAGAAAAGTTATACAGATAAACAATACAAATAGTGTATGGTAATGTTTATATGACACATTATATGTCACATATATTTGTATTTGTGTGTGAGACAGAGTGTGTGTGTGTTGACTGCCAATAGCCACATTCCTAAGAGGGCAGAGCCAGGATTAAAACAAATGTTTAACTAAGTCAATAACTAGTAATGAAAATGGCATATAAAATTATGCACTCGATTTATATTTCAACTCAACTGTATTCTTTATTTCACAACTATGCAGGAAAAAGAGTAAAAATGCAATATTCAATATTGGATTTCCAGCCATATCAGAATGTATAATATCAATAATTACATAAACTTCTACTTTCTTTCCAGAGTCCTAATCCATTGCTTACCTTCAGCGTTAAAACTCATGACAGAATATATTATATGGTGGCCCCATCACCAGAAGCTATGCGAATATGGATGGATGTAATAGTTACAGGAGCAGAAGGTTACACACACTTCATGTTGTAGTTAAATGTAGTGCAAAGTTTCAACAATAGGGCATAATGCAATAATAGCTGTGTTTGTGAGGGTGCAAAGCCATATATGGTCATATTTGACAAGTCATATGTATAAAATTCTATTAGTAGACTTAATCTTATATCTCAAAAGGAAATGCATCATATGTAAGGCAACATGAAATTCTGGTGGGATTGACTTTATTTTGTTACGTATTTGATTCATTAGATGTTGACATAATAGACAAATCCCCTCTACTTAAAAGATAAGAATCTTCCAAAAATGAATAACTGAATAGCCATAAGCCAATTTCTGTGGCATTTTCTTATAAATTCTACCATGCAGAACTTTCCTTATGGAAAAAAATGTCATTAAGTTAACAGTGTTGCTATGCTTTTAAGTATAGTATTTTGTATTGTGAAAGTGAAAGAGAAAGATACGATGCCTCTATATTTAATGTACAGGGTTTATGAACAATTTTATGTTCTTTTCCTTACAAGTATTTTATAGCAAATTTTAAACTACTGTTTGCAGTGTTTTTTGTCTTAAAACACAACCAAAGATTCATACCCCGTGTGTTGAGATTTAATTTTATGTAATAGAACAGTTTTTAAATTCTTTTATATATGCTAGTGTTTAAAAATCTTTCTATCTGTATCTTTGAAATGCTGGATGTTATTTTGAATGTTAACAAAAATGATATCTTTAGGTATTTTAGCTTTCTTTTTAAAGGATAGAATCAGATAAAAATGTATATTGAGCAATCATGTCTGCATTTCTATTTAGGCTGTTGCTTATTTTCTTAGCAAATTACAACTTCTTTATTCCTTCACCAGTTCCAGTGTAGTAGAATTAAGAACCATAATTAAAAAGTCATAATCATGTATGGACCTCCCCAAATAACATGGTTTTTGTGCGTAAAATTACAAGTCTTTGGAACAAGTATTCACAGCTTTCCCATATAAAATAAATATTTGAATGTAATTTAATATTCTCCTAGCCTAAATTGGTTTATAAACTAAAATGAAGAATTTCTTAGGATGTACTGTACCAGTATATCAGTCATGAAGAAAAGTCTTCAAATCTTTCCTGAATTATATTTCCTTTGATGATGAAGCATTTCTTTTTGGCACACAGACATTTTGCAGCTAGTTGGATAGGTATCTGAATAGAAGCCATGAAAACTTATTTTGCATCATAAACAAATAAACAGTTCCATTACACATTCATTTTAGTGCTGTGCTTCAGATTTCATATTCTACATCACACTTTGTGTTATTAACATAGAAAAATAGTTTCACAAATGTACTGAGGAAACTATCACAGCATTTCTCTTTAATAAAGTGCAGTACAGTCTTTCTTTCTGTTCCTTATTATGTCTGAAGAAATGATATGGGGACCATAAGCATTATGCAGATACGTCCAGGATCAAGCTCAGGCACCTCTGATCAAAAAGTTATTTAGTGCTGATTATAAGAAACATAATCGGTAAGATCTGGAGGTCTTACCAAACTGCTCCCAGAGGGGATGCTGGGCTAAATCACTAAGTCTTACAGATTCCAGACTCTATGGATCAATTAATTGATGGTCTGGAGCCTATACCTAGCCATATCAAGTTTTTAAAAATTTATGCATTCAAGGGAACACCATATTATGTTCTTAAGATTATATATTCTTTAAAGATCATTTCATTTAAAATAATCTTACTGTCTTTAAATACTGTATTCAGAAGAAGTTTGGATTTTGAATCATGCTTGTATTTGATGTTGCCTTTTAATATTTTGATCTTATACATGCCATATTTTCAGTGCACTAAACTAAAAATCTTAAATCTCCTTAAGGAAATTATAAATACGCCACGTTCAGAAATACCGTAGTTATTGAAATATACTGAATTTAGTATAGTGTATGATGCCAAGTAGCATGACTACAGTAGTTTGGAGATGCCACATATCTTCAGATCCATTTACATGAAAAATCACATAGAAACTTGCATTTAAATTGTTGAATCAGGGCTTAAAGTTGTTTTCTTTTAATTCAATGCAAATAAATAAAGAAGTATTAAACTTTAATTGTATATACACTCTGTAATATATGTTATTTAACTTACTGGTATTTACTCGTGTTTTTGTTCACCAGAGAAAAAGGCATTAAGTTTAATTCAGACTTAATCATATTAAAGTAAGCCCATTGAAATCTATCAAAATTAAGTTTGTATCAATAGCAAGGTGGATTGCTTCCAGAATTTTGTTCTAGATACAATTCATCTAGCTCCATCCCACTATAAAAAAAACAAAAAAGAAAAACAAATGAAAAACTTAATTTGTATCTTCTGCAGGAAAAGGAGTTTGAAAATTTTGCTTCACCAATGTTAGAAGATAAATTCCAGAAATTAATGCCATTCGTTTCACTGTTTCTAATGAATATTTTAATTTTACTTCTATATAAATTTTACAGGTTTTCTATTTTTTTGTATCTTGCATGTTGTAATGGCAACATTTAAATAAATGTTTAAAACATTTTCAAATTCTGTGTCTGATTTCTCAATAATTTTTTGGATACCTAATTGGTGTAAAGTGCTAGAGATTGAGATTCACTGTTCCTGTTAATGCAGGTACTGTACATAATGAGCAGCTCAGTCCTGCATATTTACGATAAAGTGGGCTGCCAACTGGTCTCATTTCAAAGTTGGCTTTTATTAAATACTTATTTATTGTATATAGTAACTTATTAAATTTATATGCAGCCCAACTCTTAGTTACTCAAATTTCAAAAAAGAGAAAAATCATCATAACACAAAACTTAACAAAGATGGTGGAAATTCATAATGGGGACAAAGGAAATGAAGAAAAGGGGTGGCAAAACAGGTTGTTTGAATCTTGGAGGAAGCTGATTCTGGAGAACAGGCATTGTCTGCCTGCAGCCTGAATCAGCTGATGTTCGGGAGGCCGATAATTAGTTGCTTGTGTTAATCAGGCTCTGGATGTTTGCTGCAAAGAGGTAAATTGCTGGGAGGCAGAGGCCAAAGGGTGGGGGTGGATGGGTAGGCTGCATTTGGTGTATAAGACGCACCCAAGTTTTCACCCTCTTTTGGGGGGGGGAAAGGTACGTCTTATACTCCGAAAAATACGGTAGTTACCAGGAGTGTAAAACTGACTCAAAGGCACAAATTTTAAAAACCGATACCTGTACAAACTATATAAACTATTCTAGCTTCCTTACATCTTTGGAAATCACATTTTTTATTAATGTTGAAAATCCTTTGTTTATTTGTGACAGCTCAGACATGAGCAGTGCGAGTAACTCTCTGGCACGAGAGTTTTTGTCCGATGTCAGCCATCTTTGCAATGCAGTGGACCAAAGGGTGGAAGCCAGGGAGGAAGAGGAAGAGAAAACACACATAGCTGCCCTTGGACAATATCTTATTCAAGGTCGTGGATTCATTTTGCTTACTAAACTTAATTCCATCATTGACCAGGTAAATGTTGTTTTCACATTTGTCAAAATATGATGCATTTAGCTGAAACTAATTGGGATCACTTTCATATTCTGTTTGGAAATTGAATTTTTACATCAACCAGGATCAGGATGATGGATACATTTGACAATCAGCTTATTGGTTATATTGTATGGTTCACACAAAAGCCTTCCATTAGGCCAGGGCTGTCAACCTCCCTGTTTAGCAAAGGGGATAAAAGTCCTGATACATCACGTGAAGCTGCTGTGACAATGTGAGTTTGACACCCCTGCATTAGGCCAATGTTGTAAGATGGGAGCCAGTGCTTTTAGCTACTGTACTAATAATGTAGGACATGGTGTTTTTTTTTTTCTCCACATGAAATAATCAGTTATGAATGACTTGAAGGACAGGATCTCTTTCCAGCCAGTTCACTCATAGGTTAACTAAACTTGGTAATTTTTTCGAAGTATTCATAATACATTGAATTACAAATCACTGTATTTTTTGGAGCAATTTAACAGAGGGGTGGAAATGTTGGTGCATCTTATACACCGAATACAGCCATTTTTGGCCTCCTGAAACCCTGCCTCCGCATCACATTTTTGTGAAAAATGGGCCGTTTTCACAAAAATGGGGCCGTTTTTGTTTTCCCCAGCCCCCTCAAGCATTCTGCAGGCCTCCCAAAACCTCTGTGCACCCCGTTTTCTGCAAAAATGGATAAAAAACATGTTGCACAGAGGGTTTGGGAGCAGGGGTGGGTTCTGCTCCTTTTTGCTGCCAGTTCTCTCAGGATCATGCTGGTGTGCGCGTGTGAGCAGCAATAAAAAACTAGCTTCTGCGCATGCACAGAAGCAAAATCCAAGATGGCGTAGCGCACGGAGCACCGATGGAACCAGTTCTGTGACGTCACCATGGAGTTACTACTGGTTCTATAGAACCGGATAGAATTGATAGGAACCCACCTCTGTTTGGAAGGCCTACAGTGTGTTCCTGGGGGCCAGGGGAGACAAAAACTTTTTTTTCTTACTTACCTTCGAAATCTTCGTGCGTCTTATACACCAATGCGTCTTATAGTCCGAATAATACGGTAAGTAAATAGGTAATTTAAATATTTTGCTATTTAAAGTTGCAGAGTTGCAATTTATCAAGTTAACCTGGTGTGGAAATGCAGCCAGTACAAATTTAATAACCTGATTAAGCCATTACTGTTTTAGACAATATTACTTTTATTTTTTATTGTTTTATTTTTGTGGCTATACAATATTTTTTGCAGTTGTATATCTGTTTACCTGGGTGTTGTCACACTAATGGTATTTCTTTTCAAAATTGGTTATTTCATTTATCTTTTTAATGTGAATATTAAACAGTACTTGGAGACAAGGCAAGAACCCATTATACTCCTAGTATTTTCTGAAATCGATCAAGCTAGTAAAAAGAAAAGTCTATCCTGGGGCCAACCTATCCAGAGATCAAAGAAAAACCTGATTGAAATTGTTGTAGGCTTCAGTATCATCTAAAAATAACTGGTAAAAATGATCACGGTATATATTGTCTCACCGGGATTAAATAGAAAGGTAAAGGAGGGCACCCCCAAATTACTAATGTACAGGTTAAAAAGAATGTGCAATAAAACTGAATTCTGTGAAGCAATTGCCATAGTAAAATACGGTAGTCTAAAAATGTTATGAAACAGTACTGCAAACTTCTGCCAGCTGTTCTAAAATGTTATTGTAAATTTAGCTGTGTTGAAATCTAAGGGGAAGTCTGAGGAACACACCGATTATGTAAGGCATTTCCAGTCTTAAAACCAAACCTTAGGTTAAATTGAAAGAACTAGAGAAAACCCTGAGAGATGGAAGAACAGATAATTTTTCAGGATTAGAGCTCAATTGAATTACAGGTAGTCCTCAGTTTATGATTGGTCACTTAGTGACTGTTTCAAGTTACGACTGACCTGAAAAAGGGGACTGATGAGACTCCATTACAGTCATTACTTTGAGGATTACCAGTAACTTTTTTCACTTCAGGTTAAATGGTTAAAACGTTAATACAGAATGCTGTAAATTGGTACTAGAAGCTTTGAAAAAAATCAACAACAACAAACCTTTAATCCAGGTTTGATTATGAATGTATGGTAAATTATTTTTTCTGAATTAACATAAAAACATAAGTTTTTGTTTCTTTAATAGGAGCTTACCTGTCGAGAAGACCTTCTTACTCTCCTTCTATCACTTCTGCCACTAGTATGGAAAATACCTGTGGAGAAAGTAAAGGCCCTAGGTAAATGCTCTGTAATCTTGATGCATACATTTAAAATATATTTTATAATTATAAGTTAAAATACATTTTTCTAGATAAGTGAACATCGGAAATTTCTGTGCATATAACTATATAAAGCAAGGTTGTTTAATAAGTATCGTAGAGCTTTTTTTACAATTCTACAGCTCTCAATTACCTTATAAAATGTACTTTTTAAAGTGCTTCATAAATATTCATGACAATTTGGAAAAATGAAATATTGTAGCCAAGGTACTGAACTGAATTGTGTCTGAAATTAAAGTTAGGGTTTTTTTAAGCTTTGATTTAAAGAGTTCATATTCAAAATTTGGTATCAGTTTTTGTGTTCAAGGGCTAATTTGTATACTACAGCTAGTTTCATTAAATCCTTTTCCCAAAACAAGTAATCTGTAGCACTTCATATTTAAAAACTATAGTTCTTGTTATATGTAACCAAAGAGAAAAAAAAGAAAATGGATTTGGTCAGGACACATTTGAATTTACTAGATAGGTTATATTTATTACAAGGCAAATCTTAATAATACACATTTAGGTCATGCTAAAATCATTTAGGTGCATATATTACACAGTTAGTTCTTGCCCTCTGCGTGGCAAGTCTTTAAAGATCTTTTAAGTAATAGGTTAGCCATATAAGTTTGCATCTAGATATGTATGATGACACATTTGTATCTTAAGCTGTGAGATACTAGTATCAATTGAAATAATCATCCTG
Source organism: Pseudoxenodon macrops (assembly GCA_032467955.1). Lineage (NCBI taxonomy): Eukaryota > Metazoa > Chordata > Lepidosauria > Squamata > Pseudoxenodontidae > Pseudoxenodon > Pseudoxenodon macrops. Next base: position 27,497 of record JANHFT010003588.1, on the reverse strand, counting down.
TTTTCCAACAGATTTTAATCTGCCCTTCTCTGTTGAAATATGTATGACCAAAGAGACAACCTTAAGTTCTCTGAAACCTACTCAGGAAAAACAAAATATAGGAGAAAATGTTACTCTGTCTGCTCAGGCTTCTGGAAAGCTAAATTCTTCTTGGAAGAACAGACGCCAGCGCAAAACTACTCATCGATATTCTGTGAGGGATGCAAGGAAATCCCAAATCTCCACCTCTGACTCAGAAGGCAATTCAGATGAGAAGACTAGCGCTATGATACGGCACAGGAGACCACAGCTTCTGCAACCTTTTCCAGCAAACCAATCTAAGGAGCAATCTGTAACAAGTGGATGTAACTTTTTAGAATCTGAAATGGTCCAGAGCTGTAATTATGGAAGGGAGAACTCCCAACAGTTCATTCCAGTTCAAGAAAGTATTGTTCAGGTTTCAGATGAGTCAGTTACACCATCTGCCAGTTATGTAGACAACTCTCCCTTTGATTTGTGTCATGTCTTACTGTCCTTGCTAGAGAAAATATGTAAGTTTGATATTGCATTGAACCACAAGTCGGCATTGGCAGCTAGTGTGATAGGCACTCTAACGGAATTCTTGTCTAAACTTGGAGATTGTTACAATATAAATAGTGCTGCTGAAAATGAAGCTGTTTCATCAAGTTGGACAGAAGAATCAGTTGCTCTGGTTCAGAGAATGCTCTTTAGGACGGTGCTGCATCTTATGGCAGTGGATGTTAATAATGCTGATACTGTGCCTGGAAATTTGAGAAAAAATCTTACTGATTTACTTAAAGCAGCCTTAAAAGTTAAATGTATTCTAGATGCACTATTTAGTCCTTTTCCTTCAAGACTGCAAGGAACTTTACAAAACGTATTGCAGGTTAATCCTTTCTCACAGAATCGCCACAGATTCCTTCTTTTGCCCGAGTTCATAGAAGGAGTTCTGCAAATTCTAATCTGCTGCCTTCAGAGTGCAGCCTCTAATCCAATTTATTTTAGTCAAGCAATGGATCTGGTTCACGAATTCATACAGCAGCAGGGTTTCAAACTGTTTGAAACCACAGCACTCCAGATGGAAGGATTATGCGCCAGGGGCCCAGAGGTCAACACAGAAGCGTCAGAGTATCTCAAAGCCCTCATCAACAGCATTATGAAAATAATCAGCACGATCAAAAAGGTGAAATCGGAACAACTTCATCAGTCTGTGTGTACGAGAAAACGGCACAGGCGATGTGAGTATTCTCACTTCATGCATCACCACAGAGATCTCTCGGGATTGCCAGTTTCTACTTTTAAAAATCAAGCTTCTAAGAGTCCTTTTGAAGAAACAGCTGATGGGGAAGTTCATTATCCTGACCGGTGTTGCTGCATTGCTGTTTGTGCTCACCAGTGTCTGAGGTTGCTGCAAAAACTTTCCCTGAACAGTACGTGTTTTCAGATCTTAACTGGAATCCATAATGTAGGCATATGTTGTTGCATGGATCCTAAATCAGTAATTAGCCCCTTGCTTCATTCCTTCAGATCACAAACATTCAAGAATTTTCAGCCACATATATTAAGCATCCTTAATAAGTTTATTTTAGAGCAACTTGGAGGATTACAAATTTCTCAGAAAGTGACACATGCCTCTTGCAACATCTGTAGCATTGACTGTGATCAACTTGCAGAACTTGATGACTTCCTACATGGGAATGCTGCTGAAGTGTCAGCATCAAGTTCTTCAGCTCCATACAGGTTTCAAGGAATTTTGCCTAGCAGAGGATCTGAAAATATGTTTCTGAAATGGGATGCCTTGGAGGCATATCAGAGCCTTGTTTTTGAGGATGACGACAAACTGCGTTGCATGCAGATTGCTAGTCACATTTGCAGTTTGATCCAAAAAGGCAATGAGATCATTCAGTGGAAACTGTACAATTATATATTCAGCCCAGTGCTCCAGAGAGGTGTTGAGTTGGCTCATTACTCCCAACAAACTGGTGCAACTACTGTTTTTAGTCAAACAAGTGGCTATCAAAAAAGATGTCTGCCTCAGGAAGTCCTCCAGATCTATTTACAGACTCTACCAATACTGTTTAAATCCAGGTTTGTTCATTATGTTCTTTTTTTTGGGGGGGGACAAATATATTTGGCCAGTTTCTTTCATATCTCTTCTTGGCATAATAAAATTGGAAGCTAAGAATGCCATTGGTGATAGTAAAGGAAGATGAGTAAAGGTTTGTAAAGTCATTCATTCCTACACCTAGACAGCTCCCATTTTAAATTGGCCTTGGGTTAAACTTCTTATGGCCCTATTAAAGAATTTATATTGGTGTACTATTTTCAGGATTATATTCCATACTAGATTTACATACATGCCCAATTTTGGAATGTATTTCTACACTAAATCTATATGAGGCCACATTTATTTTCTTCTCTCTTGACAAAACTTGCATCTTTAAAGATAAGTAAGCACATATATTTCCAGACGTTGAAGGTCCTACCAAAAGACCTCCTGAATGCTGCGAAAAACTATTGCTTCCTAGAAAAATCAGCTCTTGTATTATTTATAAATATTCCATAATTCCCCCAGTATATGTTCAAGGCCAAAGTCTAGTATTCTGATAAAAGCTTGTATGTTACTATGCTTATTGCATCCCACTCAGTTGCTTTCTTCACTTATGTTATTAAAAATGTAGCAATTAGTTACTGAAGCTGTGCTTTGAAATATGAATAGCGTAGCGTAGCTTAGCACATTCTTTGGATTAGAAGATCCAAATTTAGTTCTTGTCATCTCCAAGTATGGGAAAGCTGATGATTGAATCCTCTTCTTCCCACTAGATTATCCTGTACTAACTACAAGAAACTATTTATTAATGATTTTTTTTTTTGGGTAAAGGTATTTAGAAGTTTAGCGTTAATAAGCCAACCCCCAATTACATGTGGCATTAGAGTAAATTATTTCTGTCTCTCTCTCTCTTTCATTTAGTTGATAACAGTTTAATATATTTTTTTCTCCACAGAATAATACAAGAATTATTTTTAAGCTGTAATGGAATAAATCAAATAACTGAATTAAATTACTTGGACAGCGTGAGAACATACTCATTGAAAGTATTTGAAACATTAATATTTTCCCTTGGAGACCAACAGACGGATCAATTGATGCCAGAGGTGGATAGTTTGGACAGTGAAGAAAAAGTGCCTACCTTAGACCTGGATGTTTCTGTTCACAGACAGCAAATGGTTTCCGAAATGCCTCAGAGCCTAAGTAAATTTTATGCCGGGCTCAAAGAATTGAATCCGAAAAGGAAGAAATCAGTCAGTCAAGATGTTCACCTCAACATGATCAACATATTTCTCTGTGTTAGTTTTTTATGCGTAAGTAAGGAAGCAGAGGCTGATCGAGACTCAACAAATGATTCTGAAGATACTTCAGGTTATGATAGTACTGCCAGTGAACCTTTCAGCCATAAGCTTCCATGTCTGTCATTTGAAAGTTTGACTCTACCTTCCTTGGAACATATACACAGGGCAGCAGATACTTGGTCAATGTGTCGTTCGATCTATTTGTGTAATGCAACATTCCAAAGACAATTCCATAGACTTGGTGGTTTTGAAGTATGTCACAGATTAATAGCCATGATTATTGAGAAACTTGGCGTGAAAGAAGAAAAGGAAGAAGGTGTGCAGGAGAAACCTACTGAATTTCTTTCCAAAAATGGCTCATCGCAGTTGATAATGAACAATGGGAAAGGGCAGTCGGACAATAATACCGATGGAAATCTTGACAATATAGGTCAACAGAAATCAATCTCTTATCAGCATTCAGATGCAGAGCAAGCTTTGACTGCTGGCACTGCAGAATCAAAACATGTCTTAATGCAAGAAAATGACTGGTCGTTGCAAGGTATAAGACTTTTGGAAGCTCTGCTGGCAATTTGTTTACACAGTGCAAATAATATCCAGCAGAAGGCTGAAATGGAGTCTCTTCAGGTATTGTGCCATTAAAACCTCATGAAATATTGATATTCCCGGTTCTAATTGACAGATGCTTTAGAAAGTAGATAAAAAAGCCAGTTATTTGGCATGTTGAAACAAGTATCTCATGACAAGCAGAATGTATAAGTTTAATGAAGTTTACCAAATGTAGTAGAACGACACAATGGCATTTGTCAACCCCCCCACCAAAAAACCCCCAACCCATGCCATTTATTGTGCTGTGAGTTCTCCATATTCTTGAACAGCTTGGGGGTGGTGGTGCTGAGTATAGTGCAGAGTTTGTGGCGAAGATAAAACTAAGGGGAAATCCTTCGTGAATAATAAGTGCAAGTAATTTGGATGAGCCCGTTGCAAGAATATAATTGCAAATGGACAGCTGAGAACCAGCATTTAAAAGGGAGTGTAATTCCTTTTAATAAGGTAACTCTGAGGAGAAAGCAGATAATAATACAAAAGAGGACTAATACATATAACTGCATCGAAAATGGATATAAATGTATTTCCATAAAGAAGTCTATGAGAGCAAAGTAAAAACTGCCAAGGGATAATCAGCACAAATTCTTATTCAAGTGTACTTTTCAATTTCTGATGTACTGGAAATTGTAGTCTCCCTTACTCAAAAGTAATGCAATAGTGTTTTTACTAACTCTAGTTTTAATTTTTTTTTATGGTAAACCATGTATATTATAGTAGAATGCAACAGAGACATTTAGTTGGAAATAATAATTGTAATAGGAGCACAGCACACAAAAAAAGCCCTTTGAGAAATGAATGTTGATTCTTGTTTTCAGCAACAGTTTACCGTAGAATACAAATGAGAGAAGAAACTGTAGTTGGTTTTGATAGCATTTCCATGAATTAAAAGTGAATAATTATTTGTGCTTAAATTTAGAACATTTGTGTGGAAGATATATTACTTGAAATGAGGGAACAGCTTACTAAAGCTAGAGTAATGGAAACAGAGTTGGTGAAGCCCTTATTTGATTCTTTGCTTCGAGTTTCATTGGGAACATATTTTACTGATCTGGATCGTTCTGAAGAAAAGAAAGAAAAGGTATAACTGGCTCAAATTGCATGTTTCTTATTGTTCGCTTACTTGTCACAGACCCTGCAGTTATGGGGTTGCTCTTAGGCATGTTGGCATTCTTTTGAAATGGGTAGGGTACATATTCTAGCTGAGTTACTATTGTGGTAACTTTGAGTAACTTCCAAGATTTCTGTAACAATTTGATTCCTCTTCCTTTTTTAAAAACAGTCTCATTTTTCAGATGTTTTGTATGTAGCTGGACCAGAATACTGGACTAGATAGGATTTTTAGTCTGATCTAGAATGTTAGGGGGGGGGGGTTAAGTGTGCAAAACAACTGGGCAAGCTAGGCTGCATGGTGAACTAAGACTAAGCCAGAATGTGAATGCAAATTTCAAAAACTTACTAGTCTAAATGCTGCCTTCTCATTTATTTGTTCTGCCTAGCATGAATTCAGAGTCCCCTGAATTTCTGTTTTATCTGCTATGTTCTGTATACATTGAATTTAAAATATTAAGGAATGTAGGTACCTAATTGGAAGTGGGGATTAGTATATTTAAGACAGATATTTTCTATCCTATTTTACCTGTCCATATTTCAGCATAGTTCTCAGTGCTGTGAAGTCTAGAACCTATGAAAATAGATGGTAGTCTAATTTCCAATTGCACATTTTAAACCTCTGTAATATCATGTCAGACCCATCAGTCTGAAAAGGAGCCTGTGTCTCGGCCTGATGATATATCTGAAGAAGCTGATGAATCACAATGCTATTGCTTTAAATTTTTTGCTGAAGAAAAAGGCTATGATGCTGACAGTGAAAGTAATTCAGATGACAATGAAAGCAAGGATGAAGGCAAGTACTTGAGCTCTGAGTAATCCTTTTTGCACTGAAATAGCACATTGTAGAGTATTTTTTCCATAGTTGATAATCCTAAGGTCCTTTAGGATACAGATCTGTTCTAGTGTTGTGTAACAGTTTTTAAAACTAACCATATTAGACTTTCGCTCCCCCCCCCTGCCTAGTTCATCATTATAGTTTGCTGTTTGAGTCAGAAATTGAGAGGAATATAAAAGATAACTATATCAGAGTCCTGGGAAATTCTGTAATAGCATTATTATGAGAAAACAGAAGCAGCTACATTATTTCTTCCATTCTTGTTTGCTTCATAATTTTGTCATTCAAGAATACAACTTGAGTTTTTATTGTTTATTTATGGGAGATCTATCTTATAAACCAGTGTTCCCCAAGCTTTCCAGCTTTGTGGACTGCTCGGGGGTGGGGGGAAGTCTATGCGACCTGCAAGTATATGTACTCACACATGCAGAGGGCACTCATGTGCATGTGAAACTGTTTATGCGAGCAGCGCAGTCTCGGCCACTCTGGTTCCAAACTGTCGTGGCCCATAACCGGGCCACGGCCTGGGGGTTGGGGACCCCTGTTACAAACTTTATGTGATGTTTTTTAGTACAATGCAACCCTTTATAAACTCTCACTTTCTTAGAATAGTTTTTTAAAATAGACATAGAGCGTTTGTAAGAAGCATTGTTAATGAAGATGTAAATAAATAAATAAAAAGCCATCAAAATAGAGAGTTAGGGTATTATCATGTAATGTGCAACGCCTGTGTATCTAATCAACTTCATTTCTAAGGCCAGACATACACTGAATACGAGTGTATATGGTTTACCCTTTACATTTCACTGAGAGTATGCTATAAGTTGATTTGAGATTTTGGACTGTGTAGAATATTTGATTTCTAGTCATCCATTCTATTGTCAAGTGATAAACATTATTTTTGGGTAGCAGGATAAGATTCACACTTAGATGGGTAGGGCAATAATGGAATAATGGAATTTCCATATATAATGATGTGTCTCTTTCCCCCCCCAGGAACAGACATTAAAAGAGAGCAAGGATGTTTTGGCTATTGCAATCTTCCTAGTGATCTTGCTGAAAATATTAATCAAGGAGAATTGATATATCCTGAACTATGCATGCTGCAATTACATTTACTTTCTGTTGGCAGTCCGAGCCTGGATGTGCTCACTCATGTTTTCCACAGCTTCTTGAAAGTAGTCAGGCTGAAAGAAAAAAATGCAACATTACTAATGGAACAGGTACATGTCCTTGTGGCTGGATTTGCACAGACACAGCTTGACAAAATCCATCTGTCCCAATCAAAGAAACCACATGATGGTAGTCTGGTTCAGAGTCTCTTAAACATTAAAACCAACTTTACAAAATCTAGTTGCCCAAAGAAAGAGTGTAATGGCTTAATATGATGTCCTAGTTCACACAGGGTGCTACAATGCAAATTTGGGGGATTTGTGTTTGAAATTCAGCATTGTTGTCATAGCTTGCATCTATTTTCCCTAGACAAGCTGTCTGTTGGCTTGTCCGAGCAAAATGGGAAGGGAAGCTTCTGGTGTTGTCTGGCAGGGCTCTGGCTTTTCTCTCTACTTTGTTTAAATAAGACAGCTGCCAAGTAAGTTCTGGTTTTATATGTTTACCCTTTATGATTTGGACAGCCAAAACCGAATCACTGTCACATTTGTTCCCATTTTGCTTGGCTTGTCCAAGCAAATCAAGGGGTGAATCTGGAGCATTGGTTTACAGATACTAAGCTGGATAACTGGCAGTACTTCCTCATGCTGCTGTAAAGAGCAGGCACCATTCCAAAAAAGTAGAATTAAAAGTAGGAGTGGCTATCTCAACCATTAACAGATTTCAGAAATAATGCAAAACTCAACATTTTTCCTATTAGAAATATGGTTTAGAACTTGGTTGTTTTATTGTTTATTTCCAACGAATTGTTTTATTTTATGGAGTGGGAAGATCCTATCATTGTTTTATTTGCTAAATTAAAATGTAATTATTAAATAAAATAAAATTTAATTATTAAAAGTATATTTCTTGCCAGCTGTAAGCCTAGAGCTTTATTTTGGGAAGACACAAAAATTTATTAATTTAATTAAAGGGGTTGCATCACTGCAAAATTTCAGAAGCCCAGTATTAAAACTATGATTGGCTTCTCACAATATTCTGATCACAAACTCTTCAATCCATTTTAATCCATATATGGTGTTATGCCAACCCAGCCAATGAATTAAGGTTTTTATCCAGCATATGTTTTAGTTCGTTTGAGGACATAATTCAACATATTAGTGATGAAGAGCTTGATGCATAATCCTTTACTTTAGAGACTGGCATTAGGTTGTTTATGCTGTAAGAGTTGATGGAGAAATATTTTCTGTGTTGATAGGAACAAAAAAATTGTCCTTCAGTAACCATATTTAAGCTGTAAAAAATTTTTGCCTTGGGATATCAGACACTGGTTTTCATTGTCTGACTTTCTATTTGCAAAAGATGTTCACTTCACAGGGAGTATAAATTTTATTTGAGGTTCTGTTTTCCACTGTATCTTCCATTTTACCAGATGATGTGGATAATTTTTGTTTATTATTTTATACATGATTTTATAATCATGTGGGTTATGTTGTGTTAAGTTGTGAACATGGTTAGAGTAGAAGATGACCTATATATTGCTTTTATATTCATATTTCTGTCTGTTCATGAATTGCTTGGACAGAAGTGGCAAGAGAGATATTCCTACAAAGCCTAGAAAAAATGGGAATCAATTGACAATTTGAGGAACCTTCAGCATTTCAACTAGAGGAAACCTTCAAGGAATCCTTCTCCTAAGGCTCCCATATCTCATGCAATTGTCATTTTCTGCTTTAGGAGAATAATTAGTGAATATGTTCCTATGATAAAGAAGGAATGTGCTAATCAAAGCATTCCAGAAATGGTTTGTTTCTGGAAGTGAGTCTTCTGGAACACTAAGTAATCCATTGTGTTCTGAATGTGTTCATAATGTCAATCCATTGGGTTCCGGATCACAGATAACTCTTTTTTGTAGAGAGTTAACTTCCAAAAATAGAGAAACCATCTCTGAAATCAGGCTGTTCCAGAACTGAAATATTCCATGAAACAGTGCAATGTCATTCAAATTCCAGGTTAATATTTGGTTTCAAATTCCTCCTCCTGCTAACTAGAAACGATTGCTACTCCTAGTTTAGCTGTCACACCTGGCTTTAGGGAGAACTTAAAGCACATTTAAAGGACTTTGTTGGATAAGGAGTCAAATGACAATGCACATTGTCCTAGTGCTCATTTGAATGGCTTTATTATGTTGGGTAAATGAAGTCACTGCATGTCTATATGGAGATTCTCAGTCATCCAGGTCAGAGTTTCCAAAGGTGTTTTTTTCAAAACATCTTCAAGGAAAAACAAAGAAAGTTCAGTTTGCCTTTTGAAAAAGTACCTTTGGGAGGTCACTGCCCAGGGTTAGCTCATGTCTATTCATATACCCATCAACCTTACATTAAATAGAGACACAGACATTCTTAACAGGCATGGAAACAAAAGATTGGGAATAAATGTGGGAATAATGGACGAGACCATTTGCTGTGAAAACACAGTGTTGCTGTAGAATTTAGAATTTAGAGAACAGGTATGAATAAGATAAAATTGTTTCACATGTTAGACCTGTTTATATATCTAGACTACAGTCTATGCATCTTATAACTTGGCAATGAGCTTGATAATGTGAAAGTATAATTATGAACTTGAGAAAACAGAGGACAATACAAAGGGTTTAGTTAAAAATACATTGGAACATTGGGGCTGGGGTTGTTACTCATTTAACTGTAAAATATTGCTGCACAGTACTTCCCCATCACTGCTGGATATTTTATTAATTCATGATGATTATAATTTTTTTTATCTTGGTTGGTTTATAGGGAGCTGTAAAGAGCCTTCTGGGAGGATTCCTCCATGTATTGACACAAACAGATTCCTGTTTTCATGGTGAGTTATATATAAAAATGGATATTTCCTTTTGATTTGCTTTAACAGTTGGCAGTTATTCTTATGAGACAAATGAACAGATCTGCATTTTGAAATGCTAGGTGTTCCTACTCAGTTACATATTTTCAGTATGTTCTTCTTAATATGAGCCCAGTCTAGCAAAGCTAAGCATTTTATTGGTTTATGTGAGAGAGCATTACAATAATAAGGTAAATTCCTAATGAAATAGTGAGATTTAAATGTGCTTTGTTCTGTTGGATTATATATAGCTTTTGTCTGTAAATGAACATTTAACTTCATATTAGCCCCAGGAGAATGATTAGATTGGGTGTGAAAGAAATTACTCAATTCGTAAACTATCTTTTCAACCACTCTCTGTCCTATTTCATATTCTAATGAGTTTCAGAAGAGAACCAGTTTTAATCTTCAATTTTAAGAAAGATGTATAACCATGAGAGGGGAACCATCACTCTTAGGTAATAGCCTCTATTATGTTAAATACAAAATCAATAACGTTTTCTATTGATTTGTTTCTGGTTTGATAAATCTATTCAGATAAATTGGTAGATATTTTAAAACTCATATAAGGAAAATGAAATAACTGACATTAATTCAAGAAAAATTGATTTTTGTATATATTGTCTTCATAATATATTATTTACTGCTATAATCATGTGACTTCAGTTGCCTGTCTTGACTGGGAAATTACACTTTGTATAGATTATTTTATTTATTCTCTGGAAACTTGATTTTACTTCAGTTCTACTTATTTTACCATAGGTTTGGATAGAGTATAGGTATGAAGGCACTCTGGCTGTCCTCACAACATTATTTAAGATGGAGGATCTAGTTAGTATCTCCCTTGGGGGGGGGGGAAGGTATCTCAATCTATATCACAATTGAGGCAGGGATGGGCTTCAAATTTTTTAGCAAGGGGCTCTCTGCCCAGTTGCTGGGTGGGCGTGGCCATGACGGGCGTGGCCTAGTCAGCCTCCTGCACCATGGGTGGGGATTTTTGTCTTCCCCGGATTCTGGAGGCTTTCCTTGAGCCTCTGGGAGGCGAAAATGGCCTACCCAGGCTCTGGAGGCCCTCTGGAGGCTGGAAACGTCTGGTAGGCCCATTTTTCGCCATCCCCGAGCCTCTGCGCACACCCTGCAATTACCGGCATCCAAAATGGGCCGTGTGGGGACTCCTGGGAGGGGTAGGGTGGGCGGGGTCAGCCAGGAGTGGGATTTGGGGGTTTTCAGAACTGCA
>JANHFT010003588.1:0-16262 GCA_032467955.1 Pseudoxenodon macrops | reverse complement strand
TGGGGGGGGGGGGGTCAGCCAGGAGTGGGATTTGGGGGTTTTCAGAACTGCATAGATATCTTAGCTAGAGGTTCTCCTGAATCCCTGCGAAACCCCAGCAGCCCATCCCCTGATTTGAGGTGAAAATTAATATCACTTATATAGTTCCACAAGCAAAAGATGTTGAATATAATATATAGTTATTTGTAGCTATTGGAAGTTGCTTTGCCTTTGCTATTCCTAATGTAACCCAAAGGGTTTAAAATACATTTGCCCTTTCTTGTGTCACTATGACACCATATTTGTTTACATTTTTACATTGCTATTAGGTGGTGGTGGGGAAATCTTCTAGAGCAGCAAGTCTTTGTGCTCATGATTACATACCAGAAATTGTAGCAGTGAACAAACAGCTGATGGATATGAAGCAAGATACTTTTTCATAATCACAAGTCTATTTAGTTGTTTTCAGTTATTTCCTCTGATGTAAGAAAAAAAATATCCAGCAATGTAGGGATTGCTGCTGGGACAAATAAGAAAAGAAGTCTAGAAGCCACACAGTGATTTATTAGATTAAATTAGTTGGATTGCATTCTATTTTTAACAGATTTAACAGAGTTTAGTATAATACATATAATAAGAGCCTCAGTGGCGCAGTAGTTAGATTGCTGTACTGCAGGCCACTTCTGCTGACTATCAGCTGCTTGCAATTTGGCAGTTCAAATCCCACCAGGCTCAAGGTTGACTCAGCCTTCCATCCTTCCTTGTTCAGTAAAATGAGGACCTAGATTGTTGGGGGCAATATGCTGATTCTGTAAAAACTGCTTAGAGAGGGCTGTAAAACACTATAAAGCGGTATATAAGTCTTAAGTGGTATTGCTATTGCTAATATGAAATACTGTATTTTCAGATCATAAGATGCACTTTTTCCCCTCCTAAAAAAGGCTGATAATTTGGGTGCATCTTATACTCTGAATGTAGCTTTTTCAAAGTTTTTTTTCAGATCTAAGGAGGCGAGTGAAGAGTGAAGCGATCTTTGTAGGCCCTTTTCATTGCTACTCCCCCCAAATAAGCTTTTTTTGAGCCCTAAGTCTTTGTAGGCTTTTTTCATTGCTTCTCTCTATCAGCTGTTGTTTTAGAAGCTTTAATTCAGCACAAATAATGTGCTGAAGCTGACCAGACTAAGGACACTAGCCAAATGAATACCTGGTAGGCAGATTTCCCCCTCTATTTTCCTCCCCAAAAACTAAGGTGTGTCTTATACTCAGGTGCATTTTATACTCTGAAAAATAGGGTAATTTTAAAACCATGATTCTGCTTTTCAGAATGTCAGAAAATATTAGTGGATCTACTGGTTTCTCTGATGAGCTCAAGCACATCTTCAGAAGAGCTCGCACTTCTTCTAAGGATCTTTTTAGAAAAAACACCTGCTACGGTAAGATTTTAACAGCAAAAGGGAAATACTTCGAATTGAAGTTAATTATTGATTTCATATTTGTGTTTTATTACTAAGATTGTCAAATTAGCATGTTATCCTTTAACTCGGGAATCCTCATCCTCTGGTCCGTGGCCTGGTGCCAGGCTGCTGCCCGTTTGGAACCGAACTGTGCAGCGGCAGGCAAGTATGCATGTGTGCGCAGTTCTACTTGTGCAAGAGCTTGCTTGCACATTCAGCTCCACTTATGCACGCACTTGCTGCTTGCACAAATGGAGCTGCACACGCACACCTGCCACTCACACCAAACCATCCCCCCTCCCATCAGTTCCGCCAAGCAAGAAAGATTGGGGACTGCTGCTGTAATATTAACAGTTTGTATAGATTTGGGCAATTGTTTTTGTTAGAAATTTAGGGACAATGGCTTGAAAATAGTGCTGTTTTAAGATTATTATTATAGTTTTTGTTTTGTTTCTTTCATCATAGGGGAAAATAACCTTTCTGGTTAAAAATAGTTTCAACAATATAAATTTCAGACATAAGATTATGCCCTAATTTTATGGTTGTGCATTGATGGAGGTTTTTTTGGTGGTGATGAGAGTTTGGCTGTATGGGTAGATAGCACTGATGGGAAGATAGCATATGGGTAAATCCCAAACATCCATTCACTGGACAGCAAACTGACAAGCTCATTTCTTACTATACTTTCTAGATTTACAGGATATCATGTTTATCCTGCCTTGCTTTTCTTCTGGGCAGGACAGTCCCAGAAGGGTTTATATGGCAATATTCATCTATTGCAGTGGTTCTCAATTTTTTCTTCACAACGGACTCCCTTGAAATACTTTTTGTGGTCACAGGTCATGCCCATGGACCACAAGACTTAATTCAGTATTTAAATAATAAAAATTTTTCAAGTCTTAGTGGATCCCAAGTGATGACATCATGGTCCTGCAGGGGTCCGCGGACCACAGGTTGAGAACCACTGGATCTATTGTTTTATTTTCTCAGAATGCCTCTGTATTCTGTCTGAAGCTCTGTTAGAAATAGATTATACAATAGAGGGTTGTACTTAATTTTGTAGCATGTATCTATTAATTTGTTAAAAAAAACTCTTTAGAAAGTGAGCAGGAGCTATCAGCAGACACATTGACACTCATAAGTTGCATTAGTGAGCCAAATATGTGGTATAATGACGATTTGTTAATTATTTTGTTCATTTCTTTTAGGGTATCCTCCTTAAAGGAATCCTAAAGATTTTGGAAGCAAATACCAGGATGAGGCCTTTACAGCATATCGTATTTCCTTTGCACCAAATTCCAAGTTTAGGAAGCAGCCCTTGCCAAAAATCAGCCGCCACATTCGGCAGCAAAACTGTAGCATTACTAAGGCGAGCAAAATTAGTCCAGTCAAAGAAAGAACCAGAGGGTGAGAGTTTGCCCCACCATCTTCTCTCTCCATGGCACGTGGCTCCCATCCATTTACCTCTGGTGGGACAAAACTGTTGGCCACATATGTCTGGAGGATTCAGTATCTCCTTGTGGTTTAGCGCTGAATGTATTCTCAGAGGAGGCAGTTCCTTGGAGAAAGGCAAAAAAATGAAAAGAAGGAGCAAGTCATTAATATCACATGAAAGCAGTGTTGATGAAGCAGGTAAGTCACACATGTAAAGCTGTGGAAATTATTAAAAATATCTGTATCACTCTTCCTCTGAGTGTTGAAGAGAATTAAATGTTAAAATGATTATAAACTGCAAAAAACACAACATGTACTAAAAGAAAAAGAAAGATTAGCACATGGATGAATCCCAAACATCCATTCACTGGATAGCAAACTGGCGAAAAAATTCCAAACAATGACAAGTATCTACTACCGTCCATACTTCCTGATCTCATCCTCATCCTCCAGTCAGATCTTAAGCACCTTCTGGAAGGCCAACAGGCTTGGTGTCAATCCATTCTCAGGTGGTAAGGTATTTCAAAGGGCAGGTACCGTACAAAAGGGCACATTTTCTGGGTCACACAAAATGACAGGGACATTTGCTTAATTTTATATATTGCTTATTAATTTTCATGAGGGCTGTGATTAAGTTCTGTTACTTAATATTATTTGCTACAAGGAAGCTAATTTTGGTAGGGTTTATCTTTTTTGATATATTTGTACTTGGTGCTATAAAGATTTAAATTATTGGTACAAAAAACAAAACATTGCATTTTTGTTCGAAACCTGTTAATCGTAGCTTTAAGTTAATACTTTTAATATTCTCATATATCACTGCCATTTGATCTGCATCTTCTTTAATACATTTCACAATTTTAATTTAATGTACTCTTTCTAAATCAATTTGGATGAGGATGTAAAAGCATAATCAGCTTGCTTTTTTTTTGCATAAATTTTTTATTTTATTTTTATAACATACACAACTTCAATTTAAACAATATGTTTGTCGGCATACATATTTATACATATATATATAATAAAACTCCTTACAGTTTCTCAGAGTTTCCAAGTTATCTTCCGCAGTAAGCAAGGTCAAACCCCACAGCGGCACACCATTTTCCCCCCTTTTCTTCTATCTTCCACCAAGTTATTGCAATGTCTTCTTTCCACCAGCAGATGGCATTACCAGTTTCCCCATACACACGAAGCTGTATATCATAAAAATATTTAAATCCACATTGAAAATGTTGTTCTTCGAACTTTCCTTCTTTTTAAATTTCTTTGATTGCACCAAATCCAATTGTAAAAGCAACAATCTTTGGGCTTTATTGTTTAATCTCCTTTTATCCTTCTCTTTCTAATGTTAAATCCAAGTGCCGGTTAGCCGCTAATTTCCGCTACAGGCACTTTTACTACTCCATTTTTAAATTTCTTTTCTTTGAAAGTTGGCTGATCACTCACCTGGTTCCACACTTTGTTCACTCACCACTCCTGCACAATCATTTAGATTGAGGTAATCATCTCCTCCAGACAATCTATATCTCTTCCTCCTGTTCCTTCCATTGTGGTCGCCCCAGCTTGTGGCCGCCCCAGCTTGTGACGGTTTAAAAGCCCGTCTTCCCAGTCGCCGGTTTTAGAGGCTTCAGCCAACCCTCCAGGGAAATTGCCGTTTCCCTGTTCGTGCCGGCCCATGCCCCTGTCATCCACCATCCCTACAGGACAGCTTTGGGTCAACAAAGACCCCCAAATCGACTGTAGATTCGACGCTTCTTCAGGAGCCCCCAAAGAACACGTCGTCTCACTGCGACATTGGCCACACCCTTCCATAATCACCTTGCTTTGGAGGCATTCTCGTTTTTCTTTTAATTGGCTTGTATATTAACATTTATATAGGTTTTTAATCCTTAGTAAAAAAAAAAACTGCAACAATTTCATTCTTTGTTAGTTATACAATTGTTGCTTTGTTACTTATACAGCTATTCTAAACTTGGCTTAATTTTTTCTAATTATGAGAAATATGAAATGAAATGCTCCTTTGCATAATACATGTGCATGTCTATAAGTTAAATTTCAAAATAAACTAAAGTTCCAAATTCTTCTCTTTTGTGGGATAATATTCTGATTAATGATGTGCTTGGTTTTATAATTGTTACGTGTGTTATGTGTTACAGAAGAAAGCAAACCTGGATTTGATTACCTCAATTTGGGAGACAAACTTCTTGAAGATGGCTACCTTCATATATTTTCACTGGGCTCCAAAGCATTGATGATACAAGTCTGGGCTAATGTGAACTCAGGAGCTTTCACATTTCGGTACCATTATCTTGTTTTAGAGATGAAAAACATGCATTTGAACAGATTATTTATGTCTTTTATCATCAGGGATTTGCTAGAACATCCAATGAAATGTTATCATGTTCTGTACTTTTATATACTCTGATTTTATCATATTGCATCGAGTACAAACAATAAGTCAAGCACAATGGGCAAAATGATATTTCTGCTTAATCAATTTAACTGGTTTAATTTGTGTTTTATTAACCCTAGAAAACCAGTTGGATAAAAATAGTGTTTTATAACATTAATAAAGTGGCATATGCAATAGAGTTGCAGCTTCTAGAAAAATAAGTTGGTCCATTGTTAAAAGTGTATATCAGATTCCTGTGTTATGCCTTGGATCAATAAAGCACATGGTAGAACAACATAAGCAAAGTAGTATTGGGAAAGGGGTAATATATATTTTGAAAGATATTTTGATAACTTTTTAGTGATTTTCCTCTTTTTTATTTCCATAGTATGTGTATGGATCCAAATGATGAAATGAAAGCTGGATTATTAGCACAAGCTGAAACACCAGAGAATACCTTCCTTGTAGGCAAATGGCAGCACTTGGCATTAACTTACATCGAACAACCAGAAAACAAGAAAAATATCCATGGAACTCTCTCTCTCTGGATTTGTGGTCAGAGGTATGCTTTTCCAAGATTATAAATAATATACAGGAAGTCCTCAATTTACAATCACAATTGAGCCCAAAATGTATGTTGTTATGCCATAAATTTGTGAAGTAAGTTTTGCCCCATCTCACAACTTTTTGCCACATTTGTTAAGTGAATCACTGTAGTTCTTAAATTAGTGACACAGTTATTAAGCTAATTTGGCTTCCCCATTGACTTTGCTTGTCAGAAGGTCGCAAAAAGAGATCACATGACTCCAGGACACTGCAACCGTCATAAGTATGAACCAATTGCCAAGCAATGTAAATTATGTAACTATGGGGATGCTTCAATGGTCATAAGTGTGAAAAATCATAAGTCACTTTTTCAGTGCCGTTGTATCTTAGAACTGTCACTAAATGAACTATTGTTAGTCAAAGACTACCTGTATACATATAACTAAGGAGGTCATGGGAAGCCTTGTCTATTCTTTTAAGATCTGAATAAAAAATAACATTTTCTTTGAAAAGGTTTTGCTTCTCATTCAAAAAGCTTTGAACTGAAGAAGCTTCATGGATGAGAAGCAAAATGTTTTAAAAGAAACACCAAGAAAGTCTAGTGGCTTTTGGAAAAAGCACCTTTGGGACAACCATGACCTGGATGATTGAGGATCTCCATAGACAACTTTTCAAATGGTTTATAATTCTATAAGTCACAGAATGAAATGTGAATGACTAAAATTTAAATAATTTTTCATTTATTTTAAATTGTTAAATTGTCCTGCGTTGAACTGTCGCATGGCAAGTGGGCTGTGGTGAGTTGTCCCGCAGCGGGTTGACCATGGCGAGTTGGCGGCAGTGAGTTGGCTGTGTCAAGTTATCCCATTCCATGGAGAAATTGCCTAAAAAAGCAATCCCTGAGCTGCTTTTTCTTACAGTACATCCCTAAAAAGTGGAGACTGCAAGTTAACAAGCTCAGCGCTATGACTTTAATTAGTTAATTAGAACTGCAGCTGCTGCCTGAAATTGGTTAGATCTTGAGCACACCAGGCAAACAGCAGGCACAGGTACATTTCTTTCAGTGTGTATTCCCCATTGTGTGCCTGCTTACTTTCTTGTACTCCCTTCCTCTCTAATGAATGTAAACACAAATATCAATTCTTTTTCTTGCTAATTATCCGTTTCCAAAGACTGGAGGAAAAGGGCTTTAAAATTTGCCCTTTTACCCAGTTTCCTCTTCAATCGACTTCCCCAAACCCTTCCTTGCATTTTGGGTTCACTGGCTACTTGGGATCATATCCTTCTAATGCTGTAAAATGAAGGAAAACTGAAGTAAAATTGTAAGCACAAACAAAGTCAAAGTGGTTTTTCATTTAGCAACTGCTTCACTTAATGACCAAATTGCTAATCCGTGACAAGCAAAATGAAAAATTCTTGAAGTGCATTTAGGAAACCATGAGGTGCTTAAAATGGATAAATGCTGTCCATTTACCTTCACAATAGCTCTTCCTTGTGCTTCACAGAGAATTGTTCTTCGGCAGCAGACATCAATCTTTTTCATATTTTAATGGGATTGATATATCACTGATTGTTCATCAGTCAGAATTGGGGATTAATAGGAAATGTTACTGAAGCGATTGAAACTGCAGGTTCAAGTAAATGTGATTTCCATGCGATTAGCAGCATAATGCAGGGGAAATTTAAGAGATGATGAAAGGTATACTTGAGGATGCCTGCATCCTCAGTTTCTTTGGAACTAGAATGTGGAATTGCTACCAAATGCCTACTGCTACATGTGGGACACTTTAATAGAAGCAGAAAAGCGAAATTTACTGATGCGGATTACAGCAGTCACAACCCTCTAAGGCAGAAAAGAAGGGAATAGATGGAGACTGTGGGGCAGCACTTCACATTTTCATAAATCTCTTCTTTTGCCACTTCTGTTAATGGATGATAGAGACTAAATAACATAAAACTCTTAACTACCTTTTTTCCTCGGTAAATTTTTTTACGACATGTAAAAAGCTACATTTATTTATTTATCTCTCTATTGCTTTTAGAAAACCTGACATTTGTTTAGATTATACACTTCCAAGAAAAATGAGTTTGTCATCCGACTGTAATAAGACCTTCTGTATGGCTGGCCATTATACATCATCCCAAGATGATTTTTTGCAGTTGACTGGGAGGTGGAGCCTTGGGAATTTGCTTCTCTTCAATGGTATGTTATAATTTTGGCTCTTTATAAACTACTTCTTATCTTATTGTGAATTTGTGCCTTATATTGGAATTGGTTTTAAGACTTATTTACAGTACTTACATCTTGCTTTATTGTAAAGTTAGAGTGTATAAATCAGGCAAGCCATTAAAAGAAAGAAAGAATACAGAGAAGAGCAACAAAGATGATTAGGGCTCCACCACTGGAAGTTTTTAAGAAGAGATTGGAAAACAGTTTCTCTGTAATGGTATAGGGCAGGTGTCAGCAACCTGCGGCTCCGCTAACGCATGCGGCTCTTTGGGCCCTCTGCTGTGGCTCCCTGTTGGGTGATCCCAACATTGACTGGCCCATCCCTCACCATCCCCTCCCAGTTGCTCCTTTCCTGGCCTGAGAAGGTAAGGGCAATGGTGGGGGATGGAGAAGTAGCCAGGGCCGAGACAGAGAGATGCAGGAAGAAGGGGGGAGAGAGAGGGAGAGAGGAGGGAGGGAGAGAGAGAGGTGTCAAAAGGGTTTTGTGGTTCCTGGTGTTTTTTAACAACCAGTTCTCTGGTCTAATGACCGGCTGGGTAGACATGACTGGGGGGGGGGGGCATGTGACTGGTGGAAGTGAGTGACATCAAGTTGGCCACGCCCACCCAGGTTTTGTGGCTCCCTGATTTATCTTTTCTGTGGGAAACAGGTCCAAATGGCTATTTGAGTGTTTAAGGTTGCAGACCCCTGGTATAGGGTTTCCTGCCTGAACAGAGGGTTGGTCTAGAAGACCTCCAAGGTCCCTTCCAACTCTGTTATTCTTTTCCGTGATTCTGTTATTATTAGCTGTCCCAGAAATCTTAATAACTTGATTTTATCAAATAGTCATAATAAAGATACAAGAAGTTATAAATGCAGACCAGTTAATTTTAGTCACGTTTTTAAAAAAGCAGAATACCCTTTTATAGCAGCAAACCTTTAAGGAAATAAATGTATACCTATTCATTTATAGCTCTGTTTTCTTTGTCAAGACAACAGGGCTCCCTTGAATGTTCTGGCTTCTCAATCCTATCCCCTTCCCTTAGACATCTTTAGATATACCACCCATGAAAGTATTCTGCACCACTCAATGGGAAGAAACTGTAGGCATATAGTTTTTTCATGTTCTGATTTTCCTGGAGCAATAGTGTAGAAAATGGTACTAAGAAGCATTTCACAGCAGTAAAGGACTGTGGAGTTCCTAATATTTATGAATATCTAACTGATATTGCTGGGAGACGTCTTCTGAGGATGTGAATGATGGTATCATCCATACACAGTCAGCGTAACACTTTCTTACATTTCAGCTGTTTGGAATTAATACTTAAGATAGGTGTTGCAATGAATGGGAATCAACGGATGAAAGTTTAAGTTAAGTCAAAGTGGGTAGTAATATTTATAAGAAAAATATAAAAACATCTTTGCAAGACAGAATAACGCCCCATATTAAGACTCAGGTTTTCAGTGTGGGGAAACACTTTCGGATATTCAGGTCATCAGAAATGTTTCATCCAGCTCTGGCTATGTCAGCAGCTGCACTTTATTTCTAGAGAAAGGAAATCTAGCGTTGTAATATAGCCCTTTGAAAAGCACTTGACAATTTCCCAAAAGGTACAAGGCAGAACTCTGCTTGTAAGAACATATTTGAAGGACTCCTTCTCAACCTGAAAAAGTACTAAGATCAGCTCTCCTCCATGTTCCAGTGTCAGGTATAAGATTTATTACAGCATGCAAGATAACTACATGATTTGCTTAGGCTATGAAATTTTTTAAATATGGGAAAGTTATCCTTCCTGTTCTGTGAAGATTTTCTATTACTTTATTAAAACTTTTCAGCATTTAGCCTCATGAGTGCTTAACATATTTATGCTCCTGCGTATATCTCTAAAGAATTAACTGCAGTTCATTTAGGGTTATTTTTGTTAAAAAATCTTATATATTTCAATGAACCACCTCAAAAGCTTTTTTCCATTCTAGAAATAGAAAAGCAGGAGGATATGAGTTTTCTTAAGAAAAGAAAAGAAAGTGCTGCTTTCTTGAACATGGCAGACAAACAGTGATACCAAAGAAAATCATCAGGGAAAGCTTCAGGGTGAGGTCATGAGTTTCTCCCAGGGTCACCATGGCGTTAGAGAGTAAACGTAATGTTTTTGTTCCTATAACTTTACTATAGGGAGTTTTGCAAGCATTTGAGAGCTGCTTCTATTCAGTGTTTAATTCCTCATTATCTTCCTTCAATGAAGCTTGAACTTGTACTTTTACATCGTTGATAAAAACTGCAATTATAATTCAGGCTCGTGTTCATATTACATTATGCATTATTTTTATTCAGGTGGAATAATATAAGAAGCAACGTAATTATTAGCCTGTAACAGATGGATTTCAACCCCTGTACGTCTTATGAATACACTTATTTTGAACACTGCATGCGTTGGAGTGTGCTGTGGTTAAGTCACTTTACTTTCTTAAATGCATCTTATGTTGTCCATGTAGGAAGTTTATATAATCTTTTATGCTGATTTAGTAACTTAGTTAAATTTTCAGTTGTATTAATTCCACATTAATATAAATATAATTTACGTATATGAAGCAACATGTATTAAAACACAATGTGTGGTGTGTTTGTCTTTCTGTAGGTGCAACAGTTGGTCCCGAAGAGGCATTTTATCTGTATGCTTGTGGGCCAGATTTCACGTCTGTAATGCCATGTAAATATGGCAAGTCAATACCTAATTACTCCAAATATATAGATAAAGAGATTCTACAGTGTGAACAAATCAAAGAACTTCTGTTGACCAAAAAAGAAGTAGACACTGCGCCTTTAATTGTAAGTTTGTAATCCTGGTACTTGTTATCTTTCATATGGCAATTTAGGTTAAAGCACCACACCACGTGGGAAATGAAGTTGAATCAAATGGAATATGTAATTATGAAACAACAAATACATTTTATTTCCTGTTTTGGATTAGTTTATTTTTGCTTGATTTTGGACATCCTAAATACCTCAATTTAGAATATGTGTCAGAATGAAATTTTAGATAGCGTGGAGAAAAAAAGAACTCCTTCAGTCTCTTAACTGTCATCAAGCAATCTGGGTGTGAGAAGGTCTATATTTCAGAAGAAGTCCTGATTTTCCATCTTGGACATTACCTACTCTGGTCCCAGATCTGAAGAACTAAAAACTTGTATAAATGAAAAAGGGTGGTAGAATGAAATATTGCATGCATTTTTCTAAAAACGTAATCCTATTAATCTCCCTAGGGTTCTCTCCTTCTTAAATGTTGTCTATTATATTTCAGGAAAACCTTGCTACAGTGTACACCACTTGCTGCCCTGGTTACTACACAATCTATGAGCCAGTAATCAGACTTAAAGGTCAAGCGAAAACCATTCCTTCTCAACGACCTTTCAGTTCAAAAGAAGTACAAAGCAATTTATCTGATCCTCATTATCTGAAAATGCTGCAGCCTGCCCAATACAAAGGTCTCCAAGGCATTCTTCATGAGATTGGTGGAATTGGGTCGTTTGTCTTCCTTTTTGCC
This sequence comes from Pseudoxenodon macrops, assembly GCA_032467955.1. NCBI lineage: Eukaryota > Metazoa > Chordata > Lepidosauria > Squamata > Pseudoxenodontidae > Pseudoxenodon > Pseudoxenodon macrops. Next base: position 4,707 of record JANHFT010003588.1, on the reverse strand, counting down.
AGAGTAAGATGTTAAAAACGTTACCTAGTATATTTATGGTAGGCCTTCAGGGTTTTTGCTATTGTTGTTGTAACTAGGGTATGGGAATCAGTATACAAATAGTATTCCATAGGAATAGGTGACTTCCACAATTTCCGTAAGGAAAAAGTGACATCCTCACATTGTGGGTTCTACTTTTGTGTGTTTATCCTGCTTTGATCTATCATGATAATGGGTGTGACATCACTGCAGTGAATATGGAAGAGGAATGATCAATTCATCAGAGCAAAAACCCCAAGCAATCCTTTAAAAAATAAAGGACGTGTTAGATTTCTATCCCACTTTCCTTGCAAGCATTGCAGTGATACACATAGTGCTTTCTCCTCCCTCCACCCCTTAGAAACAGACATTAGACTTGGGCTATGAGAAGGAGACAACCCAAAATAACCTACCGAGTTTGCAGCACTGAGGGTGGACTTGAAATTGGGCCTCTCTTTTCCAGACATGTTGGTCAGTGACCATAACAAAGTTAATAATAGGAGTATCTGTTTTAGAGTCTTTATAATTTATTTGGAGCTGTCGAGATTCTCTGAACAGCTCTGTAAATGGTGGCTATTTAAGTATTATTTCTTATGTTAAATGCCCCATTTCAAGAGTGCATTGTGCAGGTTTCATTACAAAACAATCCATCTGATGAAGTTATTCATGCATCACTTCTTTTGACAAAATGAATGTTTGCAAGTAAAATATCTACCATAATTTTTTAGCTAATAAAATTAGCTGCAACTTGTATACGGCAAATCGCAGTTTGTCACAAACACTTATTTTCTTCAATGACACACTGGTTTATTTTTAGGTCGTAGAGATCAGCAGTTGTGAAGAAACACAAGCTTTAGCTCTGAAAATTATCCTTGTTTTAACAAAACACAATCAGCAGAGAATACATGAGTTAGAAAACTGCAATGGTTATTCAATGATTCATCAGGTGTTGATAAAGTCAAAGTGTATTGTTGGATTTCACATTTTGCAGGTAAGATTTTGTACTGAAATGTTCCCTCTTCCAGTTAGCAAGATAGTTTATTTATTTGTTACATTTATTTGCTGTCCGTCTCGCTTTGGGGCTCTTCTGGACAACTTACAACAATAAAATGGTAAAAAATGTAAATGTAACAATAGCAAGGGAACAAAAACATTAAAAAACGAATGGAAATACAATAATATGAAATTAAAAAGATGGGCGGAGGAGGAGCAGGAAGCGCGGGGAGGTGGGAGATGGAGTCAGCTAGTTAAACCAGTAATAATAATACAGTTTTCATAAACTATGTTTTCTGACTTTGAACTCTTGGGATCTGTATCAGCAAAGACACATAGTATATTATATTAATCTTATAGTATATTATATCAATCTATGTTTTATCATTAAAATAAATTATTCAGCCAGACAAACATTGTATTAGGTATATAGCTTAAACCAGAATATAAGTTCAAATTCACAAATTACTATAATTTGTGTTTGAGTGTGTATTCTTTGAAAGCAAAAGCTCGAGGGCTAGCGATGCAGTATAGGGTATGCACAAATTCTGAAAGGTGTTTTAAAAATGTTTTTAATTTAAAATGTTTTTATACTTTGAAAGACCCTTCTTGAAGGATGCTGTAATGAGAAAATGATTCATCAAGATGACAATGGACAATTCATGCTTGATGTGGAATCCAGAGCAATAATCCAGGATGTAAAATTGTTGGAAGAGCTACTGTTTGATTGGAAGATATGGTCCAAAGCCCAGGTAGGTTGCACTAATCAGAAAACAACTGCTTTGTAACTAATGGTAAAATAGTACTGTGCCCAAGATAAAATGTCTCTTTATTCTGTCCACAGAAAATTATTATTACAAAGGAAGCTGACCTTCTGTTGGTCATTCCCCTTGTTGCCGATATTTAATCAATCTCTTAAAAATATAATTGTCCACGGGAACTTAATTTACACAGAAGTGGACATAAATTTCAGTTAGAAAACACTTCTATGGTGTATTCAGTCTTTGTTTCCCTCTGCTATTCCTTGGCTATGTTAGCTAATTCAGTGCCATCTGCCTTTAGAGTCACAGGATGCAATTTTGTAATGGAATGGAAAGGCTTTTTGTAAAGGTATCCATCACTTGATACCCCAGTAATTCAAGGGTCTTGGCTTCTTGAAACAACCCATGTATCAGGCCCTATTTACACCCTTAACCTGCTAAGAACCGAATTCAGTTTTGCAGGGCAGATAAACATATCGGGAGTCCACAGCTTAAACATCTAAAAAACAGAGGTAATTGTTCTAATTCCAGCACATCAAATTGTGAAAAGCAGCTCCATGATCAACTCCACAGTTGTATATAGGGTTGTTGTTTTTTTGCAACAAAGTGAAATCTCCATTTTCAATACAGTTTTTATGGTAACTTGCTTTTAACTTAATTGATTTGTCTGTCTGCTAATGTTATTGCTCTTCTGCTTTGTTTAGCAAGGTGTGTGGAAAACACTGTTATCAGCTTTAGAAACACTTATCCAAGATAATCACTGGCAACAGCTGTTTAACATTAAACAACTTCTTAAAGCTCGAGTTGTGCATCATTTCTTGAGGACATGTCAAGTTCTGCAGGTACTGTGCCATTTTTAATTTGAATATAATGTATGATCTGTGAGATTTCTCTCTCTCTCTCTCTCTCTCAGCTTTTGCTAATGCTTTTCTATTTTTTACCCCCCAAATCTTTTTCTGTCCTTTTCATAACTATATTACAAATGACAAGAAGCTAGAATGCCATTATAAGTAGAAGTTGTTGACTATTGAAATATATTCTTATTTTCCAACTCACTATTACTGCTAGTCTACGTGGCAAATACCTTGTATGCTGTTGCTTTGCCACTGGCACATCATCATGAGGGCAAGAATCATGAAAGGCTGTTAGTTTTGCAAGTCCTTTGGTCCCTCAGATCTTGGAATCAGCTTCACAAAAGCCCACTAATACGAGTTGACATTTATATCCAATTCTTTGGGACAGGGAAAAAAGAAAAGAAAAGCTTTAGATAGAGTTTATTGCTACACTTGTGCAGTGTATTGTCAGGTAATATTGACCATAATTGTTGAGAATTGGGATTGTTATCAAATTACTTACAAATTACCTTCTATGTCTGGATTTTTAATTGACAAGAGGATTTAATCCAATATACTAGAGAGAAAAACATAACCACTTTAAAGTTTTGCATCCTTTTCAAGGAAAGATGTATTCTAACAGCAGCTGAGCATGATGTAACCTTTCTTGTTCTCTACCTACATATTTTCAATGAATATGAGTAAAACATAAAATTAAGGAAACAACTTATCAGGTCACCAGGTACAATATTTTATTCTGAGTTTATCCTTGGATAAACTATAAAATGAAATACTAATTTTGTAGGAAACTATTTTCAGCTTTTTGCCTATATTTCTCTCTTTCTCAGGAGCACAAAGAAGAACATTTCACATCTATTCCTTCAGACGTTTCTACTTCATTTGTGAAAATAATTGAAGAAGTGCTTGGATCTCCACCAGATCTGGAACTGCTGACCCTGATCTTCAATTTCCTTGTGGCAGTTCACCCTGCTACTAACACATACGTTTGTCACAATCCCAGAGATTTCTATTTTTCCTTGCATATAGGTAGATGAAATATTACATTGGATATGAGTCAGGAAATGACAATTTTGCAGTAGAGGCTTCTAGACACCCAACATAATTTTTGCCCTCCTTCCTTTACAAGATCTGATCTGTCAAGTCTTCTAGCCCTCCAAGGCATTTGTGAGGTAGAAAGGTCTGCAAGAATTTATTGTATAAAATCATGCTATTCCGTTGAGGAAGACACTAGTCGGTTACCATTCTAAGTAGCAGAACTATTGCCAATAATATTTTATTTCACTCCCCCATCTCAGTCATTCTATAACCTCTGCTTTGATTTATTCCTCCCAAACTTCATTGTATCTATAATTAGTTCTGTTAAGTTAAATGTTAGTGTCCTCCATCTTACAATATTGAATTCATTGTATTGGGAAAAAAGGTACTTAATTTGAAAAAGCTAAAAGGCATGATTTAGTGAAAATGCAACATTGCAGGGTAAACGTGAAGATTAGCTGTCACATGACATGTTATCACCAAGAATCTTTTCAGTAAACGTTTGTGTTAATGTCACATCTAGCTGATATGAACTGCACCTTTCTATAAAGAATGACCTCCTTGTAGCCTTAAAATGACCATAAAGCTTTTTGATAGATTATTGTGTGAGGGCACTTATGTTCATGCGAAATTCTGCTAGAAAGTTGCTAATTTTCATCTTCTCAAAAACTTTGATTTAACATTAACTCAAAGGAGCCATTTTAGGTCTTCAGTGTATAAGAAGAAAGTTGCAAAACTTTCTGATTAAACAGAAACACTATAGCCCCCTTGTACATTTATAGTATATATTGCAGATGGTTAATTTGTTTTTGCTCTTGAAATAAATAGTAAAATGCCCATGGGTGCCTTTTTCTATCCTCAATGTTTTACCTTTAATTTCAAGTGGAAAAATAAAGAACCGCAGCACATAGCTCCTCTTTTTTACAGCCTTAAATATCGTATTTTTGGAGTGTATAAGACGCACCTTTCCCTCCCCCCCAACAGAGGGTGGAAATGTTGGTGTGGCTTATACACCGAATACAACAATTTTGGCCTCCTGAAATTGC
>JANHFT010003587.1:148018-170780 GCA_032467955.1 Pseudoxenodon macrops | reverse complement strand
TTTTTTCAAGAGGCAACTGGACTTTCTGGTTTTTCTTTGAAGACATTTCACTTCTCATCCAAGAAGCTTCTTCAGCTATTGAAGAAGCTAAAGAAGCTTCTTGGATGAGAAGCAAAACGTCTTCAGAGAAATACCAGAAAGTCCAGTTGCCTCTTGAAAAAGCACCTTTGGGGTATGAATAGGTTGTTGGCTGAAGAAGTTAAACTTATTTTATCGTCACAATTATTTACAAGGAAAACCACCAATTATCTCAAGGCGGTTCCACATGTAAATACAGGACATACAGTACAAGCATCATATTGTTTGGGGATTATTTATTAGATGCTTAGTCTTTCTCTGGCTATTTTGACTGATTTTAAATTCTGATTCCGTAAAGTAGTTTAGAATCTCTTTAAATACACACACTCACAGAAAGCCTAGGCAGAACATTTCAGCCCTGTAAGATGGCAGCTAAAGAAATCTACGAAGAATAAGTAGATAAAACATCTACACCATGCACATATGGGTTATTTTTATTTAAATACCAAGAGGTTGCACACAACTGTTTAATGATCAATATATTTCATTTTCAGTTTTTTGGGCTTGCTGCAAAAAAAACACTCTGTAGCACTAAGCTGGTAGACATGTTCAAAGGCAATGATTGGCATAGGAAAAAAAGTGAGAAAAAACTTCTGGGCCTTGAAAATTCCCAAGCAATAAGACCATTGTGAACATCTGCCAACATGTTCAGAATTCAGCCTACTTGGGTTTTGGCAACTATCTCAAACAGGATTCAAACATACACGCACCAAACAGATGCTTCTAGAGGCATGCCAAAGTCAATTTAGGTGGATTGACTTTATTTACTTTATTTCTCTTTAATTTCCAACCAAATGCTTAAGAAGGCGAATAATAATAACAACTGAAATACAAAGACCCAGACTAACCAACTCTCGTAACTGTTTTTCTAAAAAGTTGCATATTTTAAAAACTTTTTGCTGGGTGATTTAGTCTTTCAATTATTACGCTTAATATAGAATGCCTAGTCATTGGCTAGGGCATGAAAATAGCTGCTGTCATATAAAAAGGAGTTGAAGGTGAGAGAGGATTCATTTATCAGTAGAGTTGGAGAATGAACTAATTTCAAATTCTGCTAAAATACAGTTGAACAAAGCATATTGTTATTGGAGAGGGAGGAAGAATATGGTTTTGTTTTCCTGTTGTGAAGAAATACTTGCCTTATCCTCTTTCTTGTTTCCAATCTTACAATCAGGTAAGGGAATTTTCGTGGGGCCATCTTTGAAGTTCCTTAGTATTCTAGCCATCCCAGCCAAATTAAGATATTTTTCCATCTTCACCCCAAGAGCAGCAACCTGCAAAGTACCAAACTGTATTTTTCTCTTTGTTCCCTTTTCTTCAGAATACGAGTGATGGAGCTTGCAACTCTTTGGGACAGAACAGTTATTTTCATCCCTTGTTATAAACATTTCAAACTGTCATAGGTTAAAACTGTCATAGTTCACCTTCAAATTACTTCTCTGGGTTTGAGAATCATGATTGTGATATGAAAATACTCAGGCTGTCTACCTGAGCTTTTAAGCCAGCAATCCCACTTAGATCACAGCCCAAAGTGGAATCTCTGGAAGAGAACGTCATGAAGCTAAATCCTTGTGAGGAAAAATATCATCACGTGGGCTATGAAAAAAAATAAGACTTATCTGAAAAATGTGAGGTTGCCCAAATTAGAAAAGATAGTTTGTGATTATTCTGTATATTCTTCCTTATACCTGCAGGTGATTTTTCTCAGGTGAAAAAGATCATTTAGTAGCTTTCCTTTGAGTACAGGAATAGTAAATACTAATAGTTCATACTCAAGATAGCTAACAAAACTAAAAGAAAAAAAACCAGAATATAAAAAGTTAACAGTACATCTAAATGAACACCAAATTTGGTGATAAAAACTATTAAAAATTAGAAGCCTGATGACAGAGATGCATCTGGTATCCTAAATATTGGAAAAATTGAGGTCCATAAGGAATTCCATTTTTAGAGGCCTTCTTTATCAAGTTATCCTTCAAATCCAATGGGGAAAAAATATCAGTCAAAGATTTTTAGCCAATCTAAAGGTGAGAGATCTTGTTCGATTTCCAACAATTTAGACAGAGTATCTTAGAGCTCCCCAATGTCCTGTAACTCCAGCCTGACCTTCCCTGCTCCTAAATGATACCCATAGATCACATCTCAGCATCTGATGCAGTAATATCAAAAAAAACCACAAACATAAACAGTCCCATAATTCATTCCGTTTGCCAACTACAGACTCTAAAGTCACTAAATAGTATGAATGAGCACATCCATCTCTTTTTTAAAAAAAAATAGTTTTCTCTCCAGATGATCTCTTGCTTCTATGTTGCAACTTTTTAGATTGCAAGCCAGAAAGCAAGGCCTGCTTTGTTTTTGTTTTTATTATTCTGTAAATCACTTTGGGAATCTTTTAGGTTGAAGAGAAGAGTTTTAAGGGTTGAAGGAAATCAATAAACCCTCAAATGAATGAAAAACAAGTGAATAAGAAAAGTGGCACATTGCCTACTCCGTTTGTTAGAAAAGAGAGAGATGGTTCCCCACTCCCCATGCATCTACAAAGAAAGGTTATGACAATTGACAGGAGGCCCCAAAATACCGATATACTTCATATCAATAGTCATTCACAAATTATATCCTGCTGGATGGTCCTTACTCATTGAAACAAGCATTTCTTTGTTATTGCAGCATCCATGTTACAAGAAAGCTGGAGGAATACATAACTTTATTTTTCCCATATGAGTAAAAGCTCCATTTCTTGAAACTCCCAAGCTTGCAGGAATCTAGCATTTCCCTCAGCCCTCCTGAATTTAAGCTCTGGGCTGATCCCCCAGCACTTGTTATGCTGGACGGCTGTGAAATGTAAGAAATCGTGCTGTTTAATAGCCTGGCATTTTTAGAAATGACTCTGCAGATGCCCTGGACAAAGACATATGGCTTACAGTAGAATATCCATCTCACTGGATCTGTTTTTCATAGTTATTTATCACAATTGTCCTTCTTTAATGGTCCAGCCATAGGTTATACGGAGTGTAAAAAAAAGGGGGGAGCAATAAAACTGCCAGGATATTGTACACCAGCATTCTTGTTTCTAAACAGAAACTGCCAATAACTGGATCTGTCTCTCACAGTGGTTACCGTCAGAAGCTTTAGAGGAAGAAATGTAGACTGTCTTATTTTGGAACAAGCGCCTGCAGGATGCACTTAGCAATTGAAGGATTCCTTTTGTGTGTCAGGTGAGATGGGACACTCTTATGAAAGAGTATACTTCCAGAGTGGAAAATATTTAATGATAAAGATTAGGGGGTAGCTAATTTAGGAACTGATTTGAAACTGAGGAAAAATCCCCCAAACTTTCTTTGCTTGCTGGGCATTGACTTTAGAGCATGTAGCATTGGTAAGCAAATCTGTAGACAAAAATAATAATGTAGGGTTTAATCCTGATTAGTAAGTAAGGCATAATGCCCATGCCTCATGATTGCAGTGGGACATATTATGAATTTACCCACTGGTACAGAATCATGGTGTTTCTGCTCCTATTTTACAAGCCAATATAAGCCTTTAAGTGTATGTGAATGAAGAAAAAGAATTTCCTTACTCCCATCCTTAGTAGTGTCTAAATTAAATTTTATCATACACATTCTGATTGGTCACTGCTTCAGTACTTATTTGGGGACAATCTGCAATCAGTGCAGATTGATTTAGAAAGAGGCTACCACTGAACATACAGTATATGCTCTTCACAGATTCCTAAATCATGGCAGACACTTTTGCATTTTTATAGCAAAAAGACAGAAGATAGGACTTCCTTCCCTGCTAGAATTTGCCACTGCTGATACCTATTACAATTTCACCCTATAAGTCAGTCTAGTATGTGCAGCTGAAACTGTAGTATATTGTTTCCCCATTTACTTGACCTTAATTTATCTCCCTTTCCTTATTTACATTAATTTTTAAATGTAAGAATATTGGGGAAAGAATTATCCAGTGCTCTGAAACTGCCACATATAATGATAGTACAATTTAATAAACATTTATCTTTGTGTTCTTTTAATCTGCATTTCTTTTCCTCCCCAAAAACTAAGCACCAGTTCAGAAGAAAGGGATGAAATGGTATATCATTGTAAATCTTCCTTCCTTCCTTCCTTCCTTCCTTCCTTCCTTCCTCTGCATGTTCATGTTGGCATAGCTTCTCTGTAGATTTATTGCATTCTCTTTTTTTTTTGATCTAGCACTGAACACAAGAGAAAAATGAGAAACCATTTTTCTTTTTTTCTAGTCTGTTTTTTTTATTCAGATGACAGCCAGTTACAAAAACACATTGCACCATAGTTCTGCTTCTTTTTGTTAGGCTAGTGAAATCAACCCTTTTCATTAGATTTTCAAAACTCAAATCAGCCAAAAGCTAGGCTCCACTCTAGATTTGATATCTAAGTAACTGCACAATTGGGTCTCTTACATGTGGTATTGTAAGTTAAGAATAGCTTTCGTGTAGTGGCATATTAGAACAAACTTTTGATGCTAAGGGAAAAGATTTTCTGTATGTTATTTTTCCTGATCTTCCCCCCCCCTTCTTGAAGCTACTACACGCCCTATGGTAGGTGAACAGTCAAATATATTCATAGTAATTTGTAGGGATGTCTTTCCCTTTTGAATTAGTCTCACTAAATCATGCATATTTGCCAGTTTTTGAAAAAAAGAGAAGATGGATATCAGATATTAGATTTATTGATTTTTCATTTAATTTGTCTTGAAATGCTTTGGACTGCATATTAAAGAACATTTTGAAAACGTCCACATTGCACATTTCAATCTCTCCAAAACTGTCACCATTGAAACAGACTAAGTAAGACTTGAGAGCAGGGGTGGGTTCTACTTACCTTCCGTATCGGTTTGGAGTTGTGCCAGAAGTGCGCATGCACGCACGCTTGTCACTTCCAGGTGAAAATCCTCTGTGCATGTGTAGAAGGCTTTGTGCATGCACAGAGGGTTGTTTTCAGCCAATTTTCAGCTGGAGGACCAGTTTGGGGGAAGTGTCCAGCTGGCCATCACTACCGGTACAGCTAGTGGGTGGAAATTCCCGCTATCGGTTCTAGTCTACCAGTCAAAACTGGCAGGAACCCACCTCTGCCTGAGAGACCTTTGGAAGAAAGTCTGAAAATCAGAAAAAGAAACAACTACAAGTCCCATAGAAATGCCATTTTTTTTTGGTTAAGGTTACTTTTATGGTAGTCCTGTATAAATGAGCCACAAATATAACTGTTCAGTTCTGGAATGCTGTTGATGTTATGAAATTGCAGAAGTTTGGACGGCTTCCAAACTGCCATAGAGTCTGTCTGCTTGAATGTCCAGAACTGTCCATACATTGATGAAGGCACCATAAAAAGGACTTGTGCTTTTTTATTTATGCTGAAACAATGATTGATATGTCTTTCTATTTTGGTGGCATTTAATGCTTTTTGATTATTCTAGCCTTTTCCACTAGTCCTTGCAGGGAAAGTAACGGGGTTACTGATTTAATATTGTATAAAATAGTACAATGGCAAAGTGATTTGAATTTCCTTCATGCATGAACCAAAAGGAGTCAACCTAGGAGATATTTTTTGTCAAATATCCCTCTGAACTGTACAATTTCAAGCCACAGAGGAGACTGAAGATTCATGAAACAGAAAGTTGCCACTGGTTGAAAGATCCCCTTCCTTAACCAAAACAACCCTAGTCCTTTCAGAAAGGAAATATACCAGAAACTGCTCCAAGAAATATAGATTTCTATAACCAAGGAATTTTATATCTTGATTTATTTTTATGGGAAATAATTTTTCCCATAAAAATATGGATCTTATTCATTTCAATATGCAGTGGTGAAGTTTAACTTTTGATTGTGAGAGTGTTGTCTATAGCAGAGGAGGGAGGAGCATTGACAAGATATTATTAAAATTCATGCTAATTTAAGTAGTCATTTGGGTGCCAAGTGCTATTAGAGTGCTTTTTCTATGATCTAGATGGAAAGGTCATTGTCTCATTATCTTCTTCTTTTGGCATATTAATAAAATGCAGTATTGGTTCTTGGCACCCTGCCATCTGCTTAATAAACTGGAAATCAATAGAAAAACATACACTCCTCATATGATATGAAGTTGGGAGTCCTTGAATGTATCATTTTATTTGTACTCAAAATCAGAGAATTATTGGAAGGGCTATCAAGTACTATAAGCTCCACACCTTGCCATGGTGGGGCCGTAGTTAAAAAGCAGTATTGTAGGCTAACTCACTGCTCACTGCCAGAGGTTTGATTCTGACCTGCTCGTGGTGGACTCAGCCTTCCATCGTTCCACGTTTGATAAAATGAGGACTCAGATTGTTGGGGGCAATATGCTTGCTCAGTGAGCTGCTTAGACAGGACTGTAAAGCATTATGAAGTGGTATATAAGTCTAAGTGCTACTGCTATTGCTTTAGCTTCTGCTCAGATTGGTCTACCATCACCCTTCTTCAATCTATCAATCTCCAGTTATGTTAAGACTGCCGTTCTCAGAATTCTTACTTCTTAAGGCTTTAGTCCTAATAAATTGAAAGTTGCCAAGTTTTAAAAAGCTGGTTTATACCATTTCAATCAGTGTTCCATATGAGAACAACAGATTAATCACAGTATGTTGACCAACTAATACTATAGTGCTAGATGAATGAAGAGAGTAAACTAAGTCACAATTTTATGTGGCAGTCAAATGCTTTTTCAGGCCGATGGCTGCATGGTTCACAAGCATGTAGGGGGCAGCAGGGATCATGGGAATATCATAAAAGTGAACAAATCCACATAAAACTAAGCAAACTCATGTGCTACAGTGAAATAAATTAAAAGCTATGACATTTTCAATGTCTATGCTTACTGAATGCTTTTTAATGCATTGCTTGTATTTTATGATATGATTTAATGCTGGTTTAATTGAACTGAAACATTTCCCCATTCCTGAACTAAAAGAAGCAACCCAGCTCCTTGGAAATCCATTATTCACCAAACTGTTTTTTTGCCAAGTCTTTTTCTGTGATCTAAATAAAGAAGGTAGAACCTATGACTTATAGTTTCATTCAGTTATGCATTTTTCTTTTCCTAATCTTCCTAATCTTTAGAGAGCAGAAAGCTATGAACTTTGGTTCTGGAATTCAGTTTGGAGGCAATTCACCTGAATCACTGAATCAAACTAACTTTTTAATGGTTCTCCCCCAAATCTATTTGGCATATCAAATTGGTGTGATTTTGAATGCACTCAATTTTCTGAATTGATCTGAATAATCAGAGCAGAGCAGATTGATGATCAGATCAACTCAACTCAAAACAGTTGGCAGTTGATTAGAAATATATCCTTACTTCCTCCTTTCTGCTTCTGTTCACACTTCTTCAAAAGTCCAGATACATATTCTTATATATTATCTTAGCATTAACATTTTTAGTATCCAATTTTACCATACTTACATAATTTGAGAAAGAAATGTTTTTTAATATAATGTATTTCTCCATATGCTGTTTTCTCTAATAATGTGTTTGAAGAAATGTATCAACAAAATTAGAAAACTTTAAATATTGTTATATAATTGTGTTTTTATTTGCCTGTTAGTTTGGGAAGTACAAATTAATTTGTAGTTGATAAATTATTCCCCTACTACTGTATCTCATCTGGCAACATTTTTCCTCAAAGAAGTCTCTCTTTGATCCTGATTTACAGGAAAGCAAAGATTTTGTACCAAGCATCAGATAGAAAGCTGTCTTGGTTCTATGAAATAGAGATTTGGCTCAAAAGGTAAGGTAGTCATTAATTAATGATAATGCTGTTTCCTAAGCAGTAGCCTTCCACAATCATCCTGCTTTTGAATACCATCATTACAAAGGATGAAGCTTTTCTTATCATCCATCCACAATGCCTCATCTTCCATTTGCAATGAATCATGCTTTCCTTAACTAGAGTTTGCATTGGTTGTCTGGAGATCTGAACTATAAAGTACCACGAGAAGCCACTTATCAAGTGACTCCTACCTGATTCCATCCATTTCAGTTTCTGTATTCATTTGTTTGGCTTGACTGGGTCAGCAGTTCATGTGATTATTCAACATGTGCCTATTCTAAAGATGGTAACAACATATGCCTTGTATATCCTATGGACCACCATAATGTAAAAAAGCCAGCACCTATAATACTTTGTGTCCAAACTCTCAGTAGGAAAATTAAATACTTGCTGGTATGTGTTTTAGTGGGAAAAACCTCAAAAGCAAAATTCAGACTGCACCTGTTGTATATCTTTTTTAGATATCATCAGGAGCAAGCTTAGTTCCTCACTTTGTCTCATCTTAGCAGACACAAATTGATGACCCCTGACCCAGAGAAGCAAATTGCATCTTAGGGAAATCCCAATCTTCCACCACCTATCAGCTGATGACTTTAATATTCACAATTCCTTCACTATGCCACCCTCCTGAAAGGTCCATTTTTGTCTTAAAATAGAACTAACACTGGATAAACTAACAAAGATCTGTCCAGCTTCTCCAACTTCACCAGCAAGTATCAATTAATTTTAACTTGCAGATGAAAATATTTTTTAAAGCATCACATTTGCAGTGGTGTAACATTATTGGGAAGTTTGCTGTCTACACTTGTTTTAGCTGTAGTTTATGGTGACTTGTAAGATTATTGGATGATGTTTCAATGATCAAGTGATGAAAATAGCCATGCAAGCTAGTTGTCTATAATTTGGAAGATGATACTATCTTCATTGTTTGCACCTTTGCAATTTTAAAAATAGGTTACACATTCCAAGGAATTTTCAGCTATCATTATGTATTATATTTATTTGCTATTTCATTAATTTGTATTCTGGCTTTTCAATAATAAGTACTTTGTTAGGGTTTAAAAGAAGGTATAAATATAATACAAGAATGGTAAAATGCTGAACAACATATAGTAATAATATAGCAGGTCAACTAGTATCAAGAAAATGTAAAAGAACCAGATGGAAAAAAAGTCTTTAAATGCAATAAAGGGAGATGGAGGATGATTCTAAAGAAGTGACATTACCGTACAATCTGGAGCCATCTCACAATATTTACCAATATGTCACCTTGGAATAAAAGCATATAGTGCCTCACCTTCTGTCTGATCATGAAATGAGAGCAATGAAGAAGGGAGGGACCTGAGATCAGTAGAAAGAGAATGTGGATTGTAGTTTGAAAATTAAATAAGTACTGGGAATGTGTCAATAGATGGAAAATCAAAAAAGGAAAAGCATATGGGAGAAGGAAGTTGAGGAAAGCTCATTGACAATCCGGAACTGTACCATCGAGGGAGACCTGCTTCAGCTAATTGTCCTGTGGTTTGATTTACTGAAACAACCACATCATCACTGAAATGTAACAGTTTTCATTGCATTATCATTTCATTGTTAAAATCTACCACATTTGCTATTTTTTTAAAGACACAATACATATAATTTATATTTCTATGATTTAGTCTCCGAGGTTGATTGTTCTCCAACTCCTAAGCATTTTCAGTGGAAAAGAATCCCAAAACAATCAATTGCTCTTACCTGGAATGGGAAAGAATATGGAAAATATACCACCTCCCACCCCCACCACCCTATTTTCCCACGATGAATTGAAAATGTTATTTCTTTTTGGAACTCAAAGAAAGACAGCTACTCAGCTGATGTAAGCAATGTTACACAATGAGACAAAGTAATATAATATAGCTAAGGTGGCAGTCACTGCTGTAAGGTGAGATGCTCTTCAAATTCCCAAGTCAGCTAATCAGATTCTTCCACCAGAAGTAATTGTCAGACTTTGTCTTCTTACAATAATGAAGCTTCAAACTGGGCTTCATATTATGTGCTTTTTCTTTCTGAGCTTCCTTGGTATCTTTCTTTTTATCAGAATCCATAGAGGTTTATAAACAAATACTAAACAGAATTCAAAATCTAGTACTTTTAAAGAAAAAAACCCAGCATGTAACCCTGAATATAACCCACTTTTATGGAAAGCCACCTCACTGAAGTCTTGCAATAAACTTGTATTAGTAGTCTTGAAAGCATATGCCATTATTTGACATAGAAAATATGTTGTGATAATTACATCCTAGAGTACAAAGAATTAGTTGATACTCTGACTGAATATATATATATATATATAAATGAAACCCTTCAAATGGATGAAATGTCAGGTAACTTTCCAAGAGCAAAGTGAATGTTCTTTTTTTTTTTAAATCCAAGTGGAAGTTTCCTTAAACTACAGACAGTTTGACATGAATACCTGAAAAGCTTCTGCAGCAGATAATAAAAAGAGTGCTCTGTAAGAAACTTTAAATCAAAGTGCTAATTACAACCTGAATCAGTCAAAAACAAACCTTGTTAGACCGATTTTATCTCCTTTCAATCATTTACAGATTGTGGTTATGCTGTGTACATAATATATCCTGGCTTCCACAGAACATTTGACAGAGTATTCCATGAGATGCTGATTACCTATTAATTAATCTAGGGCTGGGTGCCATGATAATTGATTGGATACATAGGCTGCTCAGAAATAATTTTTAGAGTCCTCCTCATTTGAACTTAAATGCTACAGTAATCAGTTCCTCTGCTCTTCCACATTTTTATTAATGTATTAGAAGAACAGATAGAAGGATTGTTTATCAATTTTGCAGATGATACAAAATTTGGTGGGATAGTTAAACATTTATAGGACAGAAATTAAATTCAAAACTGTACTGATAGGTTGGGGGAAATGACTGAAAGTATTCAAATGAAATTTAAAAGAGACAAGGGCAAGATTTTTCACTTAAACAAAATCAAATGTATGAGTACAGATTTCCTGGTTTGGTAGTGGTAAATGAGAAAAGAATCTTGGAGTGGTAAGTGACTTTGAAATGAACATGAATTAACAATGTAATATGGCTGCAAAGAAGCCATTTTAGGGTGCATCAATTAAAGTATAATTTTTTTAATTAATGGAAATAATAATTCCACTGTGCAGTTTGGTCAATCTTGAATATTCTATCCAATTTTGGACAGAAGGATTCAATGAAATTGGTTCAAAAAAGAAAAATTATGGTAATTGGCGGAATAGAAACTAACTTCAAATACGTGAAAGGAAGTAAGAAAATAACTGTATATGACTTCGATATGTTGTTTTTGTTATGTATTTAGCTGAATGCTGCATGTTTTATTGTATTGGAAGCTACTTAGATTCACCAGATTGAAGCACCTTAGAAATATTTGATCTAAAATTAAATGAGACAGAAAGTCAGCGCCCATCTTTTGTTCCAAAGTGTTGGACAGAGAATAATGAGATTAAGTTGTAGGAAGTTATGGATGAATGCTAGAGAGAGAAACCTTCCTAAAAGTCAGAAACATTAGAAGTGGAAGTAAACACCAGGAAGGTCTCTTTCATTGGATGTGATTAAGTGGAGAGACCGTGACCAGGCTAGGACACTTCAGTTTGGATTGCTGCATGGAGCAATGGCTAGATTTGATGGCCTGAATGGTCCCTTTCAGTTCTGTGAATTTATAGATTTATCCACTTCTTTGCTGCACAAGGGGTAAAATACTATGCACTGATTGAGGTAAACATTGTCCTATTTGTTACATGAAAGAATTGTTCAGCATTGTGTGAGATTCACACAGAGCCTTCCCCATTGAAGTAACTAGTCAAGTTGCCAAGGTACTAAATGTTCCTTAATCAAGAAATTGGTGGTGAGGGAGCAAGTCTAGAGGAATCTAAACCAGTGGTGGGTTGCTCCCGGTTCGCAGCAGTTCAGGAGAACCATTAGTGGCGATGATCACCTAATAGAGAACCGGTTCCTCCCAATGTTGAGATTGGCCCATGTGCCCACCTGGGCTCCTTTCTACTCTTTATTTTTTCAGCTGAGTAATGTGGCAGAGTGGATTGCTGCAGGAATCAGCTGTGCTCTCCCCAGTAGAAAAGTGGAAGTGAACAGTTTTTGTAAAGTGTGCATGTGCATGCAGTGCTTGTTTGGCGTGTGCGCGCAAAGCACAAACCGCATGCACAAAGCACACATTGACCAAACCGGTAGTAAAACTGGGAGGAACCCACCACTGATCTAAACAGAGACTGGGCAAACATTTGTCAAGATATTCTAGCTGCATTTTGCACTGCAAAACCAGCTTTCAGCAGGGGGTTGGACTGGGAGATTTCTAGGATCTCTTCCATTATTATACTCTATGTTTTCCTTTGTATTAGCAAAGCCCAAAGATAATTAGTTCATTTCCAGTACCCACTAGTTAAATTTCCAAGACATACTATTATGTTTCAACCCAAACATATAGTTTTATGAATCATGGAGGTGAAAAGGGTTTCTACTGAAATTGTATCTTTTACATTTTGGAAATTATCTCATTATTTGCACAGGAACATGCAGACACATACAACACACACCCTGAGGTTATTGTACTATATTCTTAAACACATATTAAACCACAATAACTGAAGTAGGGTTTTACAAAGCTTGTGTTTTATAATTTTTGTTGGGCTGGTTCTATTAATAAAGGTACTGTCCTATTGTTCCTTCAGTGTCTTGTCTATTGTAATGTGTGACTTGAAACATTTTATAAATAACCCAATCAGTTTTAAAACTTTCATTTTTCTGATCTTTCTCATTGCAAGCTGTTGTCTCGCCAAGTCAATATCTTTTGCAAATTCACACCTAACAGATAAAATGGGTAGGTGACTTCACAGTTCTAGTCCCATGCTGCAGTTTTTAATCAGGACTAGTTTGCTGAAATTTCTTGCAAGTTCTGGCAGTGCCTCCGCCCCCCTCTTAAGACATAATATAGCTTTTCTACATTATCAGTTGCCACAAACATTGTCTGCACTGAAATTATTTTCTTGTAGTTCCCAAATTAGTGTCATGTTAAAGCTAAGGTGTTAAAAAAAGCTATTTTTTTCTGATTTTTTTTTTTTGATAAACTGGTCGCAACAATAGCTTCTTTTAATTCTTTGCTTAATCTGCTTACATTTCTTGCTGCTTCATCGGCATATTTGGCCTTAAGAGGTGTGCAGAAATGAAGTAGATATTTGTTTGCATCTATTTTGACTGTGTAAATCTCACTAGCCATAGTGGCCCTTACTGGCTAAAAGATTTATGTTTTTGATCATTGGGATGCTTTGTCCTTTCCAGTAGCTGTCCCAATCTCCCTCTTGAGAATTCTTAAAACAGGAGGAAACAAAGCAGACATATTTTTGTTTTTCAAACAATGTGTCCTAGTTTAATGGCATAAATAAGGTCTCTCTCTCTCTCTCTCTCTCTCTCTCTCTCTCTCTCTCTCTCTCTCTCTCAAGTTTAGAGAAAAACCCAGGCCAGCAACTCAAACTTGAGAATATTTCTTTTTCTGCTCTAACACTCCTTATTAATTCAACAAACCTCACCTGATAGCAATGAGGCAAATACATGCCTAGTTATATTTTAATTAGAAATATATATATATAAATAAATGAAAATTTGAAGTGGCCTATGACTTCACTTCTTTTCTTGGTGATAATGGAATTGAGGCCTGGCAAGGCTCCAACAAAACCAACCCTACTTCTTTCTTCACAACTAAAACCAGCCCACCCGACAAGCTAATTATAACTGCCCTAGTGTTAGAATGCTCCTCCTTCAAAAGGAGCCTAGAATGAGTGCAGATGTTATTTTGTAGCAGAATATGCACAACAATATGGCATTGTTGAAGCAGATGCAACCCTTTTGCCCTTGTTACTTAGGAACACCAAGCACTTTGCATTTTGCATCGTACTATTTGGAATATATATGTCAACTACAAAGTGATTGCCTTAAAGAATCCCTGCCCTTTGTACAAATGGCTATTTATGACGTGCCATCAAAGCAGAGAGGGGAGGGGGGATTGATGGAGCCCAATCCATCAGTCACTTCACTACAAACTCTAAACAGATTTTAATTGTAAGGCCAGATTTACTCCCGTCATCTGCATAGCAAATATGTCTCCTTCATGAAATAGGGTGACGCTTTATTCTAGATGCTCTTTTGCACCGTGAATATTGTATCTCTGCTGATAAAATATTTGTCACAGCGCAAATGCAAGCCTGCCTCCTGAGTAACATAAGACTTTACTTAAAATGCAATGTTAGAAAATTTAGCACTGACTAAAGACTTCTTTTTTAAAAAAAAAAATCAATGGGAGGGGGCCTAGAAAAGCTATAAAGGCAGATACCCCACTCTGAGGAAATAAAGCAAAAGGAAAAAGAAAAAAAGAAGGGGATTTTATTTTTATACGAAAGACTGTGGTCCACTTAAACAGATTCTCACACAGCAGAGACTATAGCAGTAAACAAAGTTTGCTGGCATCTATTATTCTTTGCTGGAAAAGCTCATAAAAATATTACTTTCAGGGGGGAAAAGATACATGCAAAAACTGCATGTTTCTGAACAAGTTATGTATAAAATCATGATGTAATTTCAAGAAGCTGAATACAAAACAAGTGTATTTAAATGGTAGTAAAGTCTCCTTTTCATTGAACTCAACTCCTGATAATTAGGTGGAGATGAAAGTGGTTTGCCATTGCCTTCTCCCCTAGGGTGGCATTTTCACTTCCTAAGCCCATGTATAATTATTTATTAGGCAGTTATAAACTGCATGCAAAAATGAGTATTGGTTTAAGAATAAATTACATGTAACTACAACTGCAGATTTATTATGGCTTTTAAGTAATTTATGTGCTGAAAAAAAATTATGGACTGGTATAGTAGCAGTCTGGATTTAACTGATTTACACTATCCCCCCTCCTCCATCTAGCAAAAGCCACTGATTTTTCATTATAGGCACAAGACTTGAGCAGAAGGGATATACCAAAGGCCAGTGAATGAGAATATCAGAGAAAGTTGCAATTCACGTTTAGCTGGATTTCTGTGAACATTTACTTCAGGAAATCTCTATTTCCAGTGCTCCATAGCGAAAGTCCTGAAATATTCAGGAGCATTGCCTCTAATGACATTCTGAAAAGCAAACAATGATGGCAGCCTTAATCTTCAAATCAGAGCTACATCTTGGAGCAAGTTCCATCCCATCAGCTCTAGGCACCTGAGTGCTGAGAACCAACAGGGGAGGTAATTAGAACCAGTCAAAATACTATTTGTCAGATTTCCAGATTGGCAAGATGACAGACTGATTTATGATCTCAAGCCTTCTTGGCTATCTCCTGAGTTTCTGACTGCTTTATTATTTAAGTGGTAAACAGAAAATGTGCCTCCATGTGTTTAGATTTCTACGCTGAGGTATTTCTTGCTTGATTAATTGTGGACCTGAAAATGAAAGCATGGCATTCCTGCCTTCTTCATCAGAAGGACCCTTTGCAGAGAAGAGTTAAGAAACTCCAGGGTTTAATGAGAAAGCAACAGTTACAGAACATTATGTCAAGTCCAGTGGTGAAATTCAAATGTTTTTACTACTGGTTCTGTGGGCGTGGCTTGGTGGGCATGGTGTGGCTTGGTGGGTTTGGCAGGGGAAGGATACTGCAAAATCTCCATTTCCTCCTCACTCCTGGGGGAAGGATATTGCAAAATCTCCATTCCCACCCCTCTCTGAGGCCAGCCAGAAGTGGTATTTGCCGGTTTTCTGAACTACTCAAAATCTCCACTACCGGTTCTCCAGAATCTGTCAGATCCTGCTGGATTCCATCCCTGGTCAAGTCCCTTGACACTTGGAAAAAATCTTTCGGGTGATACATATAGAGTAGTTGACTTTTTTGCAAATGAAAATTTTAGTGAAGGATATGAAATTCTGTAGAATTGCTTGGAACTGAAACAAAAGCATCATATGTTAGATAAAAAAATAGCTCATTAGATATTCTGCTGGTCAATTACTATGAAGAAATGAATGATTTAGCTTGAAAACACTAGTAAACAATGTGCTAACGATGTGGAGACAGTTGGGAAAGTGAAAAATATTTTCAAAATAAAGTGACATTTATTAATTAAATTTTTATGCCATGCAACACCCAATGAGTCATTTACAAAAACTATATTTAAAAAAAATAAGTTACATTTTTAACATAATTGTGAGCAAGATAAAAGTCTATAATAGACTTTAAGAGGAAATGTATATGTAAGGTCCTTTAATAGCAGCTTGAATAGTTTTGGAATTGAAGCTACTTATTTTGAAGGTTTTTGTTTCAATTCAGTTCACAGCCCATTCCCTACTTTTTGAGGTCATATTTTGCAATTGCTTCTTAAGTTGAATTTTTGGGATGAAATTCAAAGAAAATAACTTCTGCATGTTTTCCCCCAAATTATTCAGAAGTGGAACTTGATTCAATAAAACTTGGTTAAATAAGGAAAAATTAAATTTTACTTTTTTCCAGCAATTTCTTTAAAAAAAAAGTATTTTGTGAAGTGTTTAATTTTTTTTTAGTTTAATGGGATTTAGGTTAACTGAGATGCACGGCAGAGAAAGTACATCTTCTGTAATTCAGTTTTTTGCCTTTTAGATTAATAGTTGGCCTTGTCTTTTCTATTTTTTTTAATTTTTAGGTTTTTCTTCTCATTGTTTTTCAAAAAGTTGCAGAATAAATAGGTTTTCATTTTATGATTAATTCCACTTTGAAAATTGTAAATATGTAGTTATATTTTATTTCTTTATTTATTCAATTTCTATAGCCTCCCAGCTCAGCCAAATGACTTTGCTATTCCCAACCATTAGAGAGTATGAATATGGAGTACAGTAAAAAAATGTATTCCTTTATGATGGAAAATCTGCAATCTTGGATTGAATAGAAAATCACTCTCTCTTATGACCTGATTCTTTGAGCTACTTTGAGCTACTACTGTTACTTTGCTCAGTTGATTTAAAGGAGAAATCCTTCTTTCCATCCATAATAGAACAACATTATTAAGAATATTATATTATTATGAAATAATTAGTCAATACTTACTATTACTAGTAACTTTAATAACATTGAAATATTTACATGTGGACATTTACTGCTTTTAGTATGGTATCTTCTCTCACCCAAATTGCACAGACCAGCCCTGTTGTGGTTTAGGAAAGCTTTAAAAGTTGCCTTTTCAGCTAATCTTGACCACTGTGACTTGCAACTTTATACTGATATTGGGATATTATTCCTTAGAGTATTTATGCTGGGGATTCTCAGGGGTTCAGGAGAACCTCTAGATAAGATTCTGTGCAGTTTGGAGAATCCCCAAATCCTACTTTGGCTGACCCTCCCCTCCCCACTCCTCTCAGGAGGCCCCATGGGGCCCGTTTTGGATGCAGGTAAGTGCAAGGTGCACGTGGAGGCCTGGGGAGGGTGAAAAATGAGCCTACAGGCCTTTGGAGCCTCCAGAGACCATTTTCTCCCTCCTGGAGGCTTGAGAAAAGCCTCTGGAGCCCAAGGAGGACACAAACGGCCCCCCGCCATAGTGCAGGAGGCACGCCCACCATGGCCACGCCCACCCAGCAACAGGGCAGAGAACCCCTTGCTAAAAAAAATTAAGCCCACCTCTGTTTATGATGTTTTTCTTTGTATTTTAGTTTTGGTTTTTGTTCCTGGCTTATTGTTTTTTCCTGCCTTCTTTTCATGTTTTTAATATATTATATTAAAAACAGAGTACTTTCAGCAACCAAAGTGACTGAATAAACAAACAAACAAACAAACTCAGAATTCTCACTGGAAATAGTGGTAGATTTATTCTGGTAATTTTCACATGAATGTACACAGTCTCTGAAAACAACTACTCTAGCTCTATGTTCTTGCTCAGTGTCATAGTAGCTTCTATTCTTTTTTGTATAGAGGAAGAAGCTGAGACAAAGTGTTCTTACGCAATGCCTATTTAATGACAGGAGAAGGCTGCCAATATAATTTCAAATGTCATGACATATATCTACCAAAGAAAAGACAAGTACTTGTCACAATGGCAATTATTTGATGGATTAATAGGGGTGATCATACAGCTGGTGCATATTCATCCAACACTTGGTTGCCAATGTTACTTCCGCTTGTTACTTGATTAGAGAATACTCGTGAAAGAAAATTAACCTCATGACACTTCAAAATTGGATTAACCTAAGAACATTACATGCAGTATGAAATTACCTTGCCACAATTTATTTAAGCTACTGCATGTTTTCTCCATTTAAAGGAACTTCACGTGGATAGCATATACATTAAAAAAAAAGTTCTTTAATAACAATATATTGTTAGCAGTAAAATGGAATAAATAGATTGGATTTGTTCAAGAGTGATTCAAATGTCCCAATCTGAGATGAAAAGGGACCCATGAATTTATAGTTTTATGTGTTTATCTCTTGCATGTGGCATCTCCAAATTCTTTTGAACTCTAATTTAGTTAGGTGTACTTCAGAGGTGGGTTCCTACTGGTTCAGACTGGTTCTATAGAGTAGGTAGTAAGCTGCTGGTGACGTCATGGAACCGGTTGTGGTCCGTGGAGGCCACCATCTTTTTTTGGGAATTTATTTTTTGGGAAAAAAATATTTTTGAATTTTTCCGGGTTTTTCTTCTTCTGCGCATGTGCAGAAGCTGAGTTTCCAGCACTGCACATGTGTCACCATCTTGTTTTTGGCCTTTTGTGGGGGGATTTTTTGTAATTGTTTTGCACTGTGCCCACGCAGTGCGGGAGGAAGCGAACCAGCGGCAAGGTAAGTTAGAATCCACCCTTGGTGCACTTACTTCTTCAGCTATCAGGAAATGGGTCACAGTAACAGAAAAAGTTAATATCGTGTACACAATTCATAGAATTTAATTTTGAATTAGTTTCAAAAAACACTTTCCTAAACGTCAGAGGACTGTAGACCTTGCAGTTATCTCTACTGTTTTCCTTCCTGCCTCTCATATACACATGCTAACACATAAGAGATTAAAATTCTGCCTTTCATAAACATGTTTTTTCCTTCTTTTTTTCCTTCTTTTTCCCATATCCTAACAACCCCTCTGCAGGGTTTACTGAAGTAAGCCTCTGTTAACCTTTTTCTCCACATGAAATACAGTTTAATGTCTTTATTTTATTCTTGACGATTATTACATGTACAAAGGTGAAAAGATTTCAATTTACCCACAATGGTGGAATGGATGACAGAACTTGCTGAGATGGCCAAATTGACTTTAAAAAAAAAATTAGAGGTAGAATATTATTTACATTTAATGATAATTGGAAAAAGAAAAAAAAGATGTTATGATATAAGGTTTTGAGAATTTGAATAAAAATAATGGATTATAGAGAAAATGTAAACAAAGCTATAACCGTAGAGTAAGAGGTTATATTTATACTTACAACTGCTGTAAAAGAAAACCAGAAGTCAGTTGTTTATAATATTTTCTTTGATTTCTTCACCTTTGTCTTTGCTCTTTTCTGCTTTCTTTCTTTTTTTTCTTTTGTCATTCTAAATATTGGTACTTGTTAATTTTTATTCTGTACTAAAATATTAATTAATTTTTTTTAAAGTTTACTCTTGAAGTAAATCAATTAATAGCATTGTGGAAAATACACCCACAATTCCGAAGACTCCCAAGTTTTCTTTTTTCTTTTCATGTTTATTCCTTATTGTTTGCCCTGAGCAAGCTGTGATGAATCCCTAGGGTTAAAAAAGAAAAGTTGCATTGAAGCTCTGCTTGCCCAATTTGCAATGGAAGCTAAGTATAATAAGCAAAGGTAGTCATCTTTAGACGTTTATTCTTTCACTGGCCTTTAAAGGGTGAAGCTTGTTAGGAGAAAAAAAACTTTCTCTGAGTGATGTGAGAAAAGAAAACAAGTCCGTTTGAGTGTAAAGATAAGCTATCTCAAGAACAGAGAACTGACTTTTTATTTATATGACTTTTTAAACCTGTCTTTATTATTTCCTTAAATAACTCAAGGTGGCAAACATACCTAATACTCCTTCCTATTTTCCCCACAACAACAAGAACAACCCTGTGAGGTGGGTTACCAAAAGTCATCCAGCCAGCTTTCATGCCTAAAGTGGGATTAGCAATAGCATTTAGACTTATATACTGCTTCACAGTGCTTTACAGTCCTCTCTAAGCAGTTTTACAGAGCCACCATATTGTTCCCAACAATCTGGGTCCTCATTTTAGAGACCCCAGAAGGAGGGAAGGCTGAGACAACCTTTAGTTGTTCAGAATTGAACTCTTGGAGTGAGGAGTAAGTTAGCCTACAGTACTGCATTCTAACCAGTGCTTTACAACTAGAACTCACAACCCCTGATTTCAAGCCTGGTGCCTTAATTGCTAAACCACATTAGCTAAAACCTATGAAGTCGGGTTAATATTTGTGCAGTGTATTTATGTTTCTGATTTCAGTCTCCTTTTCCTTTCTTTTTACACTTAAAAACCATAACATGAAAATGTGCAATGGAGGCATAACAATGAAAAAGCCCTCTTTAAAAGAACCCACTTCCGTGTTATTGACATATACTTAATTAATAAATCCTTGTTTATATAAAATTAATTTATTGATAAATTTATTTCCTTTTGTGAGAATTTTTTAGAAACTTCCAATTGAAATGAAATTTATTCTGATGATTCAAAATAATGACACAGAAATAATTTTTAAGGATGGAATAATAGAAAAGAGAAGCAATTGGCAGCTGGTCAAAAATAAAGAAGGAAAAAGAGAAAGAATGCCTAATGTATCTTAAACAAACAGACAGATAAAGAGTCTTTGATGATATTTTAAATGCACTATTTGTAGAATAGTTAGAGTTATTCTAAGTTATTTGTAGAGAAAAAGTTTGGTCCTTGTACCTCTATAGAAAGAAGCAGTATAATATCCCATAATATCTGTTTGTAAACCACTAAATAACTTTTAATTGTCCACGATCAACTTGTCCTCTAAATTAACTGGAGAAAAAGCACAATAACCATTTAACAGGCATTCCCCATTCCTGAGTTAAAATATTATCTAGCCATCCTTGAATTAGCAGAATCAATTTCTGCATAAAATTTCCACTGCCTATCCCTATTCTGCCTCCATGGTGGATGTCCTGAGTCACTGCTAAATCGTGTAGTCCTGATTTATGAGTCTGCCAGTTGTTACCAGCAAGGTAATCGATTTTCCTCTCTGCTTTTTTGCCACGATGGAAAACTTCCACCAATCAGTGCTCTGCAGAAGGATGGGGTGGTCCCAATTCAGAGCACTCTGGTTTGTCTGCCCTCCTTTTACACCTTATTTGGGTATCTCGCAAAAATGTGAAAAGAAATAAACGCATTGAGAAGATAGGAGGACTGAAACAACCCGAGAAAGAAAGGAGGAAGGCTAAGTTCTGAGTGATTGAATCTGACAAAGTCAGAGAAACTGGCAAATATATTATAAAAGCCCAGGTCAACAGCCTTCATTATTTTTTAGATACTACAGCAAGGAATGATATAGCTGATTGTTTAAAAATAAAATTAACTTTCAGGGTATATTAAAGTGGAATATAAAAAGTATCTGCTTTTGACACTCTTATTATTTCAGAATGCTATTTGATGTTGTTAAGATTTATTTCTAACAAGTAAAGACAGAATCTCTGATACAGTGTTATCCAGTTTTTAAAAAGCAGATAGGAAACACGATCATATTGTTGTAAGTGCTATCTTTAGCACACAAAGTCTAAACTCATCTTTTGGGACAAATGGCAGCCATTTATTTCCAAAATAAAATTTAATGAATTGTGCATCTTCTGTGCAAATAAACTCAGCTTTGCAACAATTTCAATTGCCTTCAATTCCCACTATGGCAACATAGACTTCTTGGATAACGTTCTGAACAATTCAAATATGGTTTCCGCTTCTCTAGGGTAGGTGTGGTTAATTTTATCAAAAATTCCACTCTCCAGCTGACGGCTGTGGTTGAAGAGATAGAAATGGAGCAAGACGGCCTAAATAGACACCACAATTACCTTATGAAAGGGAAGTAGAATTAGGCAGTTACAGTTGTCACCATATGCATGCTTATAGATTCCAGAGCAACTGTAAATACTTTACATGAAACAGAGCTCATAACATGGAAGCAAAGCAGAAATATGGCTTTGATTTGCTTCTGGGTGTTTTATTACCCTGCCCTGAGCGTTGTAAAACAAATTGAACATCTGCAAGCAAGCCTGAGCATGATGTGACACTGTGGCTCCATTGGTTAAAACCGTGAAAAAGCCTGTTGCTTTCCTGACACTCATTATGAGAGCTATAGTGCAGCACTAAAAGGAAACAGTTTCTTGTTGAATGAATATTATTATTTATTATCCTTTTACTGTTTTATATTTTCTTGTGGGTGGAGCCCACAAATGTTTACTGGTGATTCATTAAAACAAGATAGAGGCTTTTATTTCTCCAAGGAAGGGAGATGCTAAATACAGCAGGAGGTATATGCTTGGGATCATCAAACAGAATCAATTTACAGATTGTCCCCAAGATTGTCAAGTACGTTTTATTTATCTCTGGATTGTATTTTCTTTTTAAGATTCTTTGCAATTTAAATGATCCTCCTAACCCTTAGAACCAATGCCTGTTGGAAAGCTATGGACAATTAGGCTCTATAGATCCATGGATGGAAAAGAAGCCTAAAGTAAAAACTTACATGATCACAAATTGTGTTACTGAAATTTGGCAACAAACGTATAGGAGTATCAACATAGAGAGGGCCTTGTCAGGGTGCCGTCGGCTAGACAGTGTCGGCTGGTGACCCCCAGGGCAAGAGCCTTCTCT
>JANHFT010003587.1:122467-140226 GCA_032467955.1 Pseudoxenodon macrops | reverse complement strand
GCAGGGGCCATTTTGTGTGCTTTTGCATTGTGTGTGAGTCAGTTGTGTGGCTTTTGTGTTGTTTGTGTGTGACGTGTAAAAGCTAGTTTTTGAGCTCTTTGTGGCTCTGTGAGGATCATGCTTATTGTTGCAGGGGCCATTTTGTGTGCTTGTGCATTGTGTGTGAATCAGCTGTGTGACTTTTGTGTTGTTTGTGTATGAAGTGTGAAAGTTGGTTTTTGAACTCACCCGGTCACATGACCATGACCACCAAACCAAGCCACGCCCACCAAGCCACGCCTACAGAACCAGTAGGGATTTTTTTTAGATTTCACCACTAATCTAATTGCAATAGCAATGGATATTATTCTATTTGCAGTAGGATGCATGATATTAGATGACAAGCATCTAGTGGGAGAGAAGGAAGGTCATCTGGAAGTCTATCCTTCCTATTTGCCTATAGCAAGTCTATTTTACCCATATGTCCCCTTGTGAATAGCCCAACATAAAGGGCTGAGAAAAATATAAAAGGAACTCATTTTATGCCTCTTTTCATAAAATATGAAATGGTTTGTGAAATGGGACCCCAACACTACCTCTCCATTGAACAGCAGCAGCAACTATGTTCATTAATAAAGGAGAATATTTGTAGCTTAGGGTTGACATGAAGGGTCCTTGGTGTGCTCTGAGTTTATTTGTTTTCTTGCAGACATTTCATTACTCAAACTAGGTAACCTCATCTGTGCTAGTAAGGAGTGCTGTTTGCTGTCAGTTTATATTCTATTGGCTTGCCTGTCAGTGTTGGTGGAGGTGAGCTTAGAGATTCTTTGATCGGGCTGTTTGCTGTTGCCTTCTTTGACAATTTCTTGACTGGGGTATTGTTTAATTGACTGTTGCCTGGCACTCTGACAAATCAGCCATCAACAGACACATAGACATTAACAACATCTATAGACTATGCAAAAGAGAAGATCACCCATCCCAAAAAGGAACAAAAAGACCCAAGCACTCTCCACCAGCATTCAGCATAGATTAACTCCAAGGTTAACATCAAACCAACAATCAAGTAAACAATACCCCAAACAAGAAACTGCCAAGGAAGCCAACAGCAAACAACCTATTCAAATAATCTCTAAGACACCCCCCCCAACACTGACTTGAATATAAACTGACATCAAACAACACTCCTTACTAGTACTGATGATGTTATCTAGTTTGGATAGTGAAATGTCTGCAAGAAAGCAAGAAAGCTCAGACAGTACCAAGAACTAAGCTCATTTCCTGTCAAGCTCCTTTGAGTTGAACTCAACTCTAGGATACTTCATAGACCAGAGTTCCCCAACCTTTCTGGCTTTGTAGACCAGCAGGGGTGGGACAGGGGATGGTTTGGTGCAAGTTGTGGCCCAGCGGGCACATGGGTGCTCACAGGTGCATTTGCACAACAATGGGCAAGGCGCACCCACCACTCTTGCAAATGGAGTGTGTGCATATGTGCTTGCCCACTGCTTGTGCAAGTGGAGATGTGTGTGCACACATGCACACTCACATGCCGCCTCCATGGCCCAGTTCCAAATGGCTCAAGGCCCAGTAGTGGCCCACAGCCTGTGGGTTGGGGCCATCTGTCATAGACAAGTCCCTACAGTCTTCTTGGCAGCAATATAAAATGATTTACTAATGCCTGTTTTTCTGTACCCCACACCCCATTTCAATGAAGCCCAAAAATGTTTTATGTCCTCAAACAAAGCAGATCTGGGCCTGTTTATCTTTTTGAGATCAGTTGATATCAGCTAGTCCCAACAGCTAACTAAGCTTTTTAAATCTCACTCAAAATGAAACACTTTTAAGAATTTGGTCCAGCATGAACCAAATATAATTGAAATGAGTGGGTTTTCCACTCCTGGGAATGTGTCTGGCATTGGACTAGACCAAGAAGGAACTGAGTGATCAACTCATTTCCATTGAAACCCATTGCACGTTAATAATATTGAAGTTGGGGTGGACCTTTTGTACATGAATGCTTCAGGAGCTGTGCTTGAATTCAATCAGACCAAGGGAGCTGGCCTCCTTTCCATTTGTCATGCCCTTGTTGATACACGGGATGTAGCTTTTACAGGAAAGAAAGGGCAGAAGCGCAAACCTATTAACTTAACCCCCATTTGTCCTTCCTTGTGTGGCTCTCATAGCAGCTCCCAAATGAATGTATTTATTTTTCCTGGCTGCCTTCAAACACTCTTTGCATCTCCTATTGGCTTCCTTAATGCCTCAGACAAGGCATTGTAATAGGAAAAGTACAAAGGGAGTTAAGTGGGAGATGAAAATCACGAAAGCTGCCGAAGTCAAACCACTGCTATAGTTAGTTTTTAAAGAAAATCTATGGCAGGAAAAAAACAATTATACCACTGCAGTGGTACTTCTGGAAGGAGGGGCTGGGGGATAGATTTTGAGACAGCTTAACAATTAACCAAAGGAATAAGAAGCTTATGAAAATAACAACTTAATCTTACCATATTATGTCAAAGAACTATGGTGGCTCCTAACAACCATGTAGATAGATTTTCTCCATGATATATCCCTAACCCATTCTTTCAAGTCTCCCAGTGCTGCATACATTGCCACTGTAACTGACTCCATGCAGCTTTCTGTGCTCCATCTCTTCCCCATCTCTTTTTCCTATTCCTAATTTTTTGGTAATGCAATTGCTTCTCTTCTTGCTTTCAGTTGTTTTGTCTACAGCTTTCCGGTGCTTTGCAACACCATTTTGCCATATTAGGTCCACCATTTGTCTGAAATGGTATACGGTCTCCTGCTTGGACTAGAAGACCTTCAAGGTCTCTTCCAATTCTGTTATTCTGTTAAATACTAAGCTCAAAACATATGAAGAAAAGCTCAAAGTCACAATATGTTGTGACTTCCACATTATGTCTTAATGTTGTATCCACTGTTTCAAAGTAGTGTAACTAATGTAATCGACGACATCACTAACAACTCCATATGAATCAGAGGTAGATTCCTGCCAGTTCGGATTGGTTCACTAGAACTGTAGCGGGAATTTGCATCCGCTCGCTGAACCAACAGTGACAGCCGGCCAGATATGCTCCGAACCAATCCTCTGGCCAAAAATCAGCAAAAAAACAACCCTGTGCACATGCGTATGCGCAAAGCTTTCTGCGCATGAGCAAAGGGTTTTCACCCGGAAGTGTGCATGCACTTCCGGCGCAACTCCGAACCAGTAGGGAAGGTAAGTAGAACCCACCCCTGATAAGAACCCTCTTCTAAGCATTCCGCTAGTAAAATAGGAAAGATTGTCACTATTCAGGATGAACCTCCTGACTCCAGTTATCAATTCAGGTGGGGAGTTGTTATCTTTCTATTAAGGTATTTCCCTTCAAGTCCATCCCATGAAAGAATAGACCGGCAAGTGTTTTGGATCTTCCTGTGTAAAACCATCAATAAACTACCATTGTGAGCTTAAATGCAAAGGACTGTAGAACCATGCAAACTTACATATGAGGAAGATTTAATGAGTGTCAAAAAAAAGCAGTGCAGTCAAATATTTAGATATATTAAGAAAAGAAAAATAGAGGAAAAAACAAGGGATAGAGAAATAGAGGGGGGAACAAGGGAGGATGGGAATCGCTACTCAGAATTTCAAATAAATTCAATACATTCAGTCTAGCTAAATTAATTACTTCTTACATGTTTTACAAAGATATTGGGTTTTAGCACCTGTTCACAGTTCTTTGTAGAAAGGATGTTTTATATATATATATCCGTTTAGTCTCTTGCTTGGATGTTAGATATGCCCACCCACTCATCCGCTATTTACTTTACTTCCTATAACTTCACAGTTTTATAGGATGTGAAAAATAAATGAAAGTCAACTTCCTGGAGAAGACTGACTGTTCTCTTGCCTAGTGAGGCAAAATATTCTATCCATGATATCATGGGCCTAACTAAGCTAATCAGAAAATTAGCTAACTTCCTAATGAATGTATAATTGAGCAATAAAGGTACACTCAGATTTTTAGCAGCTATGTCATTGTGTAAAAATATTTTATACAATAGGGGAGGAAAATAATAATGAGGGGGGGAAGCAAAATACAAAACTTGCAAATATTGTAGAAGTAGAATATCTGTAGCAAAAGAAAACAAAGATAGTACCAATAGTAATAGGTGTCTGGGATCCAATCCCAAAACATCTGAAGCAGCACTTGAACACTATTGGCATTGATAAAATCACCATCAGTCAATTGCAAAAGGCAGCTTTACTTGGGACAGCTTATTGTACATCCTGTGATGATACCTTTAACATCATCAAACAACATCTGTTTATTCCAGGCTCTTGGGAAGGACAATAGGTAGACAAAATGCCAAATCCTGTCTAAAATCTGGCTGACTATGCAATCAGTCACAATAATACTAATTATTCCCCTCCATGGATACCCTCTTGTGGTGTTCTGATGGCATTAAGAGCTATGTTGGCAGTGGTATATACTATCACAACAGTCACTCACAGGTCTTAGCAGAAGAAATAGAATAAATGTATCTGTCAACCCATTTACTATGCTGAAAAAAACAGAAAAATAGTTCTATATTGGATTGATGGTCACCCAGGTCATGTTAGAGTTCCTTGTCAACAAGTGGGCAACTAGGGCTTAGCTGTGTATTATTGGAAGAACAAGAACCACAGACAAGGACAAAAGTATATTACGTTTGAAAACTGTGCCATTATGGCATAATAAATCAGAACCAACAAAGCAGGATTACATAAAGCGAATGAATATTCAGAGAGGCAGAACTGGAAGAGATTTAGTAAAATTGTGAAAATGGAAGACTCAAAAACGTAGAATAGTAGAAGAAAGTCTTCTAAAAGCTAACAGTTGGAAATTTCAAAGAAACAACTAATGTGAAATACATAAATGATAACTTAAAGGAAATAATAACAACAGAACTAGTATAAACCAGCACTGAAACAACCTACAAACTGACATCCCAGCATGGAGATGTAATAGACAAAATTATGGTGTATGTTGAATTACCAGTATTAAGGCAAAGATTGCCAGCACTGAAAGTAATATTCCAAAAAAGATCTGGCACCTGTAATGAAAGATATGATTAAGATGCTGCAAGGATTAAAATAATATCTATCAAAAAGAGTAATCAGCTTGACCAATCAGCTATAGTGCAGCAGTGGTGGTTACAGAAGAACTGAATATCAAAATTAGAAAACCAAATGCAAAATCATATTCAATCTCAATGTGGATGATCAGATTGGAAGTCAAGGTAAAGAAATTAAGATCAGATGCAAGTAATTTAAGAACACGAAAGAGCAAACATTGAAGACTGTAAGGATAAGACAATCCTAATAAAAAAATATTGGTTTAGTACTAGAACAAGTGAAGAAGCTTTGGAAATCATAAAGCAACAAACAACAGAAATAGCTGGGAAGTATATGAGGCACGAATCACCCAATTTAAGAAAAATCATCTATTTTAATCAGACAAGAAGTGATTCTACCAAAATATAAAAGGCAATAGAAATTTTGCAAATGAAAAACCAAAACAAAAGAAAACAATCCAGTTTGGAAAGATCAATAGGGAAATTTAAAAAAAGACTATAATAAAAATGTCGGATGGATAAAAGAATCTGAAGATGAAATTAGTAAAAATCAAACGGAGGAACAAACAATAGCAGAATGCTTAAAAGAAATGGTTAAAAATTGAGTCGAAACAATTAAAAACTGGACATCTCCTGGAAATGATCAATTGCATGGCTTTCGGCTCAAATATCTGACTAGCTTACAGCCAATTATAGCTAAACAGCTTAATGAAGCATTCCATACTACTGGTAATTTAACATCACCAACTTGTTAATAACCAGCAAAACCTATTTGATTCAAAAAAGATTCAATTAAAGGAACAACATCAGGAAACTGTAGGCCAATAACATACTTGCCTACAGTGTTTAAATTACTTGCTAGCAAAACAGCGGACAACTTCCAAGATTATTTAGAAACAAAAGCATATCCTTCAGGTAGAACAGAA
Source organism: Pseudoxenodon macrops (assembly GCA_032467955.1). Lineage (NCBI taxonomy): Eukaryota > Metazoa > Chordata > Lepidosauria > Squamata > Pseudoxenodontidae > Pseudoxenodon > Pseudoxenodon macrops. The sequence continues at coordinate 134,203 of JANHFT010003587.1, read as the reverse complement.
AGGAAATAAAATGAAAAAGCAAAAGTACAAAGGTTCAACCTGGCCACCTTTGTCTATATGCTAATTAAACCTTGAATAGATTATTGTAATTTGTTCTAATGTGGGGATGTCCTTGAAGGAAACCTGGAAACCACATCAGCTCTAGAATGCCAGTGCCAGGATTCTCTTAGTTCTTTCCCGACGGAGATACTCTATATATCGCCAACTTTGGCAATGCTGCACTGGCTTTCATAATTTTCTGGATTAAAGTCAAGGTGCTTATCTTGATATATTCCTTTCTAAATGGTCTGGGGACTTATTGTTTGAAGGAATTGTTTCCCCTGTATGTTGTGAGCCAGGAGTTCCAGTTGTTGCTTAAGGATTTAATGCAAATGCTGGTCCAAAATGAGGATGGTTCAGAAATGACTCAGAGAAAAGTTCTCTTGGAGGTGGTACTAGCTTTATGGAATTCCCTCCCATTTGATGCCTGATCTGGTTCTTCTTTGGGGTATTTTAAAGAAGTGGTTGACATTTTATTTTTATAATCAAACTTTTCCCAGTAACAATTTGGGCTAATATTTTTGCCATCTTACCATTTTATGACTGGAATTACATTTCTTCATTGTTCTTTATGATTTGTTACAATGTTTTACAGCATTTTAGGAGGGTTAACATTTTGCTTATGGTATTGATCTATAACAAGCAGTATGGTTGCTGCTGTGGACTGGTCTGACCAGAAGTGAGAGGAATAAATAAAATGAATAAATAAATAATTCTGAGTTGGGACTTCCCCCAATACACCAGAAATTAAGCACTTGGTTTAACTGGACAAAGCAAGAAACAATGTTCTCACCCACCAGTCTCCACCACGAAAAGTTCAACATTTTCCATTTTAAAGTAGTGGCAGTAGCACCTTTCATGGTTGATGAGTCCTTTAAAACAGGGAAGAAAGAAGTGAGTTGAACATGCATTTTTTGCACCATGTTTTTTCTTCCCAAATTTGCCTTTATTTATTTTCTTAAAAAAGAAAAATGTCATTAAAATATTTCCTGTATGCATGATTGCACAGTTGCACAGCTGTCTCTTCTGTTTCACAACTGGCATAAACTTTATTAAATTTTGTATTTCTGAGCCTTGGGCAGGAAGATATAAAGCGCCGTCCTTGCTATCTTTCTTAGAGCCAGGCTAAAGGGAAAAAGCCTTGGCAGAGGAATTAAGAACTCACAGCTAAATAGAAAGGAAGTGTTGGTTCAGCCTGACTGGTGGCAGCCTACCATAATTAATTTTTACTGGAGAACCTTTAGAAAGAATCAGCTAATGAGATTTTAAATTATCTAGGCATATAATACATGGACTGCAAGAGTTTGGAAGACCACAAAGATGACAGAAAAATATTATTATTATTCTTTGCTGCCATTTTCTGGTTGTCTAGATTTTTACTGTTCAGATAGGATATGCCTAAAAGGCCCCCCCCTCTACATTTTTGATCCCACATATTAGTCAATATCCTCTGCCATGTTCAATGTGCGTTCAAAAGCTCTTCCAAACAGATGACATTTTAAAGAATGGGGCAGAGAAATCGCCATGAGCATCTGCAGGAGGCCAAAAAAAGGCAAATGATAACAAATGGAATATCATCACACAAATGCATACATTACTGTCAGGTGTTGGGATGTAAATGTGCCTCTGTGCACTATCATTATGATGGGCACTGCTGGTAACATTGGCAAACAGTCTGTAGTCAAGAGAGGGTTCATCTATGCTTTGGTAGCAGTGCTAAAACTGCTTGTCATATTGTGAAGAATTCTCCAGTATGGAATTCTGTGCAGCTGAATCATTCTGGCATCTGTTAAAGAACAGACTTCCATGTTTCCAGTGGAAATATAGTGTGGAGATTTGACTGAGTGCATACAAAATCTAACTCATTCCTGCCACTTTCAATTTAAAATGGATATCAAGAAACAATTTTGACTGTGATCTTTTATGAGTCAGTGATGACCAATCAATAATATCAGGCTACCTAGCTCAGTGATAATACTACTATGTAATAACATAAAACTGGCTTCTTACTGTACATGCATCTATATTCCTGTGATAATTTTCTTTCTTTCTGGCTTTTTAGGGTAAGTATTTATGTGACTATTGGGTTATTTTTTCATAAATTCTGTAAGATTATCAATCTCAGTCACTTTAAGAGGTATTATCAGTGGGATTTGAACACAACCTTGCATACAAATCTAGATAATTATTACTATTATGTTTTCAGCCAATGTAGATAGGTTCCTGGAACTTTTTATTGAATTACTGTATTGTATTATGTTTAAGAACCATGGAAATGGCTATCATTAACAATGAGGGTTGTTTAAATATCTGAGTCCAATAATCATCTGAGTTCTGGTCTGGAGGTTAAATCAAATCCAAAGTGCTGCAGTTCATAGAGTGAGAAAAACATGCAGGAACAGATAATCAGATTTCATTTAGAGACAAAAAGCAAAATAAAACCACCTTAAGGAAAACAAATGGTTGGAATAGGTTCTCAGGGACAATGGGGCAGAGAGAAGTTACAGAAATTATAGTTGCTGATGTGAGGGGAATCACTGGAAGGTGATCTGGTTGGACAAACTCCCATTATAAGGATGGAGGCCTGAGAAAATTGAACCAAGGAACTTTGTCACAGTAGTTATGAAGCCACAAAAATATTTCTGTGATTCCCGCATTTGTGCAAATCTTCTCTTTGTGGCTTGTGAATATAGGTAAAGTGAATTGGATAGAAGCAAACAATTTCATTTTCTAGGAAGATTCTGTTTGTCTCGTTATTTATGTTTGTTTTGATTTTGATTTGGTTTGTCAAACTCTTATTTTATGGTGGGTATGATGTTAATGTTTATGTGGTTCTTTTGATTCATTGTTGTTGTTGTGCACTTCTCAGAGTCGTACTATTTGAGTTGGGTGGCCCTATAACCCATTGAATGCATACATTTGATGGAAAGTCTATGGAAAGTTGGCCTCTTTCAAAGTGAGGATGGTGGTATGAAAAATATTCAGCAAGGCTGACCAGCATCTGAGTTTCTTTACTAGTTACTCTAGTATCTTCCCACTGTTGCTTCTAAGGATGTTCTACTGCCTTCTAAGCTGTGTGGCGCAGAAGGTAGCAAACTTGCCTCTTACAACATAAGTCGTTTTTCATTCTTCCTAACAATCTATTTAACTTTGCTCTCCCTGGTGACATCACCATCTCCAGAATCTCTCCTGCAGAGGCCCCTCTGACACATTGATATTAATTTTCTCTTTCTGCTTATCTATTTAGCATCCGAATTTATATGGGTACCTGATTATTCACAAAGTTAAAAAAAACAAGTTTAAGCCCAACAAAGACTATATTTCTGTAGTAAAAAAAATAATGGATTGAATCCATTCATTCCCCAAATGCTTTCTGGAACAACCTAGTTTTTATGAACTCGTGGAAAACCATCAGGGCAGATCTTAAGGGGGAGGCTCTTCCATAAGATATGGGCTACAATTGTATGTCACTGCTTCACCCCTTGCTAAGAGTCACAAATGAGTTTTTTGTGACTCTCTTAGGAAACACCTTCCATATGGGACTTCAAACCAGGTTGAACTCAGAACCATGGTAATAAATGCAGGGTCCACAGAAAAGTGTACCATGACAATGGCAATCTCCATATTTAGAAAAAGAATGAAGCAAGTGTACAAAAGCATCACTTGAATTTACTTTCATTAGCAATATTTTTACCTTCTCGAATTTTTCAAAATTTGTTTCAAATTAGATGATCCATGTTTCCATATTCAATAATATCATACCCCAGGTAAATGGACAAATGTTTGGGGGTTTGGAAGCAGCATTCCTCTCTCCATACTGAAAACATGCCAGAAAAAAATTAGCATAATTGGTTTTGTCAGATAACATATCATCAGCATTCAACAGTTACTGAATTGGGCTTGCTACATACAGGAAATATATGCAAGCAAAGGAGACAGGTGAAGATTATGATAGGTTCTTGATTGCATATTCAAAAGGATTTAAAAAGAGACTATAAAAGTGCACTTGTCATGTCATGTACAAGTCAACTGAGTAACTGAGTACCTTTTGTGCCTTCTTAACTACAATTAAATATTAGGGTCACAGCTGCTAATTGCTTGATTATAGCCTACCTCAACCACATTAAAACTAAGCCAGTGCAAATCACTCCTCATCTGATTGAGGTAGGGGGTTTGAGATTCAGAGGTATCACAATGCAATTCAGTTTTGCACTTCGAGATTGAGAGAGACAAAATGTGTTACCTGAAGGTTTATGTTTTTACTGGAAAAGAAACAAAAATCAATCATAGGCTATGATGGAAAATGTTAAAACACCGGCAGCTGCCTTTTCAATATGTGATGAAAATAGCAGGGATGGTAGACCTTTTAGTGGACATTAACTCAGCCATGTTGCAGCTGGATACCTTCAGGGTTTTACTATGTTAAATCTCTCTCTCTCTCTCTCTCTCCCCCTCCCCCTCTCCCTCTCCCTCCCTCTCCCTCTCCCTCTCCAGAGATATTTGGAATTAGACCCACATATCTGGACTGCAAAAATCCAGTATATGTCCAGTATATGACCCTAGATGGCCTTTGAGCTAGATGTGTAGCTCAAAACAACTTATATAGAAATTCTACTGAAATTTTACTAAAAAAGTATCTAAATTCAATGTAACACCCCTCATCCTTGTATATTAAAAAAATAGATACTTTTCTTTCCATGCTTTTCCAGGTTGCCAACCTGGGTCAACACTGAAGAATTTCCTCTGAGTTGCTCTTATAGTGTGACTTGTTTTTAAACCCTATGAGCCTTAGGTTTTGTGGGAATGCCAAATAGGTTGGCCAATAGCTTCAGATATTGGGGTGTCAGCTTTCGCTTGGACAAGTAGCAAGTTGTTGCTGCCTTAAGATTTATTTATTTATTTGATTTATATACTGTACTATAGCTGCTCATCTCATACAAATGATTCTGGGTGGCTAGCAAACACAGAAAGACACAACATATAGACCATTATTGGCCAAGTATGATTGGACACACAAGAAATTTATCTCCTGTGCATAAGCTCTCAGTGTACATGCAAGCAACAAGTGATAAATCATGATCATAATCATAAAATATAATCATCATAAATCATAAGACACAACACTCAGTGATAGTCATAGGATACTAAATAGTCAATCAACTTAAATCATAATAGGATACTTAAATAAAAGCAATCAAATCATGAGATACAAACAAGAAAGTTATAGTCATAAGAAGCTAAGGAAATAGGTAATAGGAAAGATGAGAAGAAGAATTGTAATACTAATATAGCCCTACTAAGAGGTTTGACATCCCAAGTCATAAGACAGTGTTGTGGGAATTAGTTGTTTAGCAGAGTGATAACCATGGGGGAGGATTGTCTTTGTGTCTGGTTGTGGGTTAGGCTTAGTGTGGATTTATAATTGAAGGTTGATAATTGACATTAACAATTAACTTACTGTTGTATAGTACTGTAATGGTATACTCTGTGAAAGCTATAGTTTTGTGGATACTAGACAGATTGATATGGTTGGGAAGCTCTGTCTCTCCTGGGAATGTATCTCAGTTCCTGGATGTCCAATGACAAGTGTCCTAGGACTGTGGTTTGCCAGCAAAATTTGATTTAAGACATATGCACCATGAAGAGTTTAATTACACTGCCAGTTGTGTTGGCAACAAAACACAACTAATTTAATTTTTTAATATGACTTTGGGATTGAGTTCAAACTACGAAAAGAAATGGCATTTCAGTCAACAATGAAAACTGAAAAGACAAAACCCATGTAAGGCCCTTTTTAGTAACTATCATGAAAAGAAAGTAATATTCATTTGTTGGCAACTCTCATTCATAACCTGCTTCAAAAATTTTCAGCAATGTAAAAAGAAAAACCTATTGTTAGGTTTGTGTACCCATTCATTCCATGTTGAATTTAAAAGCTGCACCAAGCCAATGTGATAAGTTCCAGGCATTGTGTGGTAAGTGATGTATTGATTTCCAATATCAATTTTTTTTATTTAATTCCATTCTTCATTTCTAGGGCCACTTGCTTTCTTAGCTATAAAACTTACTTTTTTCCCTAAATGACCCCAAAAAGTAATCATTGAGAAATCTTAGTTTGATATAAACATTTCAGGTTATGTCTGACTGATTATATTACCTGCTAGTAATTTGAAGGATGCCTCATTAACCTTATTTTAACTATCTGTATCTTAGAGATGCTTGCTGGCAAGGATTCCAATGAACTCCATTCAATCCAATGGAGAGATGGAAAGTGTCATTCATTCAGAGTTGAGAAATTGTGCCAGACAAAGCAGGTGGGTAGGCAGGCTATGGAGCTGACAGAAGATAGAAAGTGCCAATCAATCAGTTGAAAGACAATATCTGGTGGAACTGGAAAGCATGTGGTCAGGAAGGCAGTGATAGGCAACAGAACTGGCAAAAGTCAGGACCTGACATAAGTGCCAATTGGTATCACAAAAAGGTGCCAGGTGATGGAACTGGCAAGCATGTGGTGGCAGAAGAGGCAAGCTGGCATAGTGAACAAGAATTAAAAGACTAAACAAAGTGAAAGATAAACAAAGGCTAGAAGGCTTGGTCAGGCAGTGGTGGAACAAGACATGATATCCCACCTTATTTTTTAAAAATAACTTAAAGTAAAGAACATATCTAATACTTCCTCCTCCTCCTCCTCCTTTTCCCCCCACAACAACAGGTTGTTGGTGAGAGAGTGATTGGCCCAAAGTCACCCAGTTGATTTTAATGGCTAAAATGGGATTAGAACTCACCATCTCTACCGTTTCCTAGCCTTCACTATTAGACCAAGCTGGTTCTCAATATATGCACACATATACTGGACTCTTGTGGTTCAAAAGACGAGTAAGCTTGTCATATTACTGGAAATATATAAAGATTGAGTAGTGGAGCCATGCAGAAATAAGTGTGGGCTATAGATAAAATTGACTGACTGAAGCAGGCCACAAAGAATCAAACTGGCAGAAAGAAAGTAACATCTATAACCTATATTCATCTAAACTTGAAAGAAAAAAATGTTTGGGCCGACACTTATAGATGACAGCTGGTCTATAGGTAATTCATTTATTCACGTCTGACAGATTAAAAACTTCCCAAAGCGAAGGACGTATACTGGGCTAATTAGCCTTGGACCCACATTCAGAAAGCTGAGAGCTGAGTGGAATTATAAATTGTCTTAGCAGAACAGCACAGAAAATATAGTATTCCATTTTCATATAAAAGAAAGAAGTTAAACTTTGTTGTCAGATTAAAGAGGTTGACAACTGAGGAAATAAATGAAACCTGGGGCAATGTTAGCCTGCCCGCTTCACTTTTAGAGAGACATGATTCTGTTATGTAATAATGAAATAAAATTTTAGCAGTTTATTTGCACATAATATCTATATAATAGTCCTGTACTCTAATCATAAAGGCCACACACTCACACATTTGTAAAGAGATCATTCATGTTAGCCTTCTGCTCTGTCACTCAGTATGCTGAGACTTAACTTAACATGATGGGGGTGAAATTTCTTTTTTTTTAAGTTTTAACCTAACAAGAATATATGAAAAATATATTGAATACATGTCTGAGTCAAGCATAGTGTCAGGCTTCATTTATATTCCAGAAGGAGAAGTAAACTAGCAATTTATATACTTATATAGATAAGTACAGTATATGTAAAGATATACGGTGTATTCTGGAGCAATTGGCTCCATTAGATGACAAAACCATTCATGTTTCACCAGACTGAAGAGATGGTTGTATAATGTCAATATATCCTGCATCTTCTCAGTCGTCCCTTGTGTCTTGAAGGACTTCTAGCTTTGCCTGAAACAGCTCTCCAGTTCTGCAAAGCAGTTTGCCTCATTTTAGTAGTTTGCTCAGGAATGAGAGATGGAGGCTCTTGGTCTTTCTTTTTTTTAAAGTGTAAATCATCAAATAAATTGAATATTATCAAATAAATCAAATTATGCCAGTAGCAATATTACATCATTATGCCCCATGCTAGAAAGAATGCTCTTGTATTCACAAAAGGATCGTTGCTTAAGCCCACTTATCTCCAGATAGAAGTAGAAAGAATCATTTCTGAATCCCTGCAGAGTTTTTGTCAATCGGTGTAGATAATGCTGACTTAAACAGACGAAAAGTATATTTCAGTAGAAGGCATTTTCTCTGTCTTTCTCACATTGCTTCCTGCCTATGGCTGTCTCCTTAAATGTGAAAGCAATTATCTGGTTGCCAAATACCTCACAATTTTGACTTGGCTGATCCTATGCATGCAGTGGTTACAGAGTCCCCAGAATCTGGATCATTTTCAGCTTGCTCAGAGTGATTTAATGCTTCGAGGTTCCTGTCTCCTTCTCCATGCCTTCAGTCCCATTGTAAGCCACACACAAAGAAAAATGAATGATGCTCTTGCCTGCTGATGAAGGAGAACTCAAAGGGGGAGAGGTGATAAGATGACTGAGTTTTGACAAAGGGATTCTTTATCCATAAGTCCAATTGTCCTTCTGCACAGAAAGTTCCTTGAGTCTTCTGAATGTTGCAGGAGAGTGGACAAATTGCTAGGCTGGTTCCTCTTTCTTATCTCCTCTACATCTGCCACCCAAATACCTCTTTCACAAGAAGGAATACAATACAGCAATTCAGCTTGGGTGGCATGCATCTGCCCTCCATCGTTGTTCCTCCAAGTGTGAATCTGCCCTATCATTGTATCAATTAATCAATTAATTTTATAATAATAGCAAAAGCACTTGCACTTTATATACCGCTTCACATTGTTTACAGCCCTCTCTAAGTGGTTTTATAGAGTCAGCATATTGCCCCCAACAATCTGGGTCCTCATTTTTACTGACCTCAGAAGGAGAGAAGGATGAGTCAACCTTCAGCAGGTGAGATTCGAACTGCCAAACTGTTGGCAACCAGTGATCGGCAGAAGTAGCCCGCAGTACTGCATTCTAACCACTGCGCCACCATGGGTCTTAAGTTTATTAAAGTTTATTAAACTTAATATACTGTCCAAAGTTAATGCATACTGAACAGGACACATGATAACGTCAAGAAATCAGTTGTAGTCTACACACAACTATCTAATCTCATTCTCAGATTCTGTTGCACAAAAGTGAAAGCAGAAACAGCAGCAGAGAATAGAGGAATTTGAGGAGGAGGGGTAAAATTTGGAAGGGATAGAGAAAACCGTAAAAGGGAATAAAAAGGAAAGAAAAAGGACCTGAAGCAGCTTACACAGACATCCTGAGACCAACAGGGCACTAGATCAGACAAACGAAAGGATTAATAATATATGCATTTGTAGAAAAGTAGAGAGAATCACATAGAAGAACAAACTGCTGAACATGATGAAGCAAATAAAGAGTACATAGATAGTTCCTTTTTCTCGGTCCTACTCCGAAAATGCTGTTACCTGAGCAAGTTAATTTGGACAGAAAATAAAGAAAAAACACAAAGCAGAAAAAAAACAGTCAAGACACATCCTCCTGCCAAACAGCCTGATAGGCATTGATTTGAAAGAGGTGATAAAACTCACAGGCCAACTGGATATGTACTATCAGAGACCTCATCGCACCATCTAACCAGCCCACATGGAAGGAAGAGCTCCTACATTGTTACCCATGTCTTCCCAAATGCTATCAAATCATCCAATTGATTCAAATCACACCAAATGGATTTGGAGGCAGACAGTTTGATACGACAATTCAATTTGGAACGTTATTTCAATTGGGAAATCACTGAATCAAATCTTTGCACAGATCCAATTAAAACATCCCTATTAATTACATCAAAACAGCCTTGCCTTCTGGTCAGGAAATGGATCCCTGCTTTCACAGCTTTCTGCCTCTGGTTTGGATTTCAAAATTATTTGTACTCATCTCAATACACTTGAATTCCCTACTTAGCCCAGCCTGTTGTCCCTTCTTGCTTCCCAGGGTTCATAAAGGGATGTTATAGGCAGGTGCCCCAATTGTATCTCCTGACTATCTTCTATCTTTGGCTCACATTTGTCATTTCTCAAGCTCCTTCCCAGCCACCCTGACTTGTAACTTCTACTTCAGGACCTCCAAAAAGCACTGGTGCTGATTAATCCTGCCCCCAACCTCCACCCTCAAGGAACTAAAAGTAGCTGTCATCCTCTAGTAGTATAAGACGGTGAGGGAAGGAACCTTAAGCATCAGAGTCAGTATTAATTCTGACATGGAAATTGCACTTACGCTGCCTGTAGAATTATTTAATTTGTTTTCTAATGGACGTAAGGCTTTGCTGATAAAAGCTCTAAAGCACATTTAAAACTAAAAAAATAAAAATGGATTGTTCTTTCATTGCCCATCAGAGAATTCCTTTATAATCTTATGCGTCTGTCTGCTTCTCTTTGAAGAGAAAGGCTGGCCAGGTAGATGGGGAAAAATGTGATTAAGCAATGTTTGCACAACTCAACCAATTTGTTACGTTGTGTGTATTTATTCATAGCTTATTTCTCTTTGCAAGAACTCAGCCTAATGCTTTCATTTCACAACAGTATTAGAGAAGAGGTGTGCAATGATTTGTATGCTGAAGGCTGCATTAGGTCTTGGCATGGCTGCCATTCAAAAGTGAGTGGTCTAGGACTACGAAGTAATTAGGGGCAAGATAAAAACAAAGTTGATTGATTTTAATAAAATTCAACACAGTTGAATTTTGGTTGCAGGTAGTCCTCGAGTTACAACCATAATGGGCTTGCCCATCACAGTTGTAAGTCACGATGGTCATAAATTTGGTCAATTATGTGTCTGATCCACTTTCACAACCTGTTTGTGACATTTGTTAAATAAATGTGGTGGTCATTAAGCAAGCCAATGGTTTGTTATCAGCTGCTTTTGCTGAAAACCAGAGGTAAATAATGGTTTTCAACAAAACCATTGTAAAATGCAGTCAGATGGCTGTGTGTCATTGCAAGTGGCCATAAATGTAGGTCAGTTACTGAGTACTTAAATGTGGTCACATCGGTGGAAAACTATCGGATTTTTGAACTATTCATAAATATCCCCAGGGAGCTCTGTTGTAATTTTGAATAGTTGCTAAGCGACCAGTCCTATGTCAAGGACTACGTGTACTTCACATTTTTCTCTTATATCGTATCAAAAATAAAATTTAGTGTTGTGTTTCTCAAACTTGGCAACCTTAAGATGTGAAGACTTCAACTTCTAAAATTCTGAGAACTGAAGTCCACACATCCTAAAGTGGTCAAGTTTGAGAAACGGTGGTTTAGTGCAACTCTTGAGTTTGGATCTGCAAATCTTCCAAAATGTTTTAAAAGGGGTGACCTAGTCATTACTGCTGCAGGCTTCCAAAAGCAGGGGAAACATGAGCCAATCAGTGCTCTCCCTCCAACTGATAATGCAAAACAGTTATCCAATCACTTTTTGCCCCAGCCTATTACAAGTGTTGGAACAATAACAACATCCTTATCCAGTGGTAAAATCTAAAAATTTCCTTACTGGTTCTGTGGGTGTTGCTTATTTTGTGGATTTGACTTGAGGTCAGGTGACCAGGTGTGCGTGCTTTTACACACAACACAAAAAACGTTTACACTTTACATACACACACACAACACAAAACAACACAACTGACTCACACACCATGCAAAAGCACACAAAATGGTCCCTGCCACAAGCATGAACCTCACAGGG